>CAWVNZ010000422.1:0-67084 GCA_963930735.1 Dioctria linearis | reverse complement strand
TTTTTTACTGTCGCAAATTGTAATTGCGCTAGGGATTACCTTTTCTATAGTAAATTTTTCAAAAAATAATTTTTTACTGTCGCAAATTTTAATTGCGCCAGGGATTGCCTTTTCTATAGTAAATTATTCAAAAAATAATTTTCTACTGTCGCAAATTTTAATTACGCCAGGGATTGCCTTTTCTATAGTAAATTATTCAAAAAATAATTTTTTACTGTCGCAAATTTTAAGTGCGCCAGGGATTGCCTTTTCTATAGTAAATTATTCAAAAAATAATTTTTTACTCTCGCAAATTTCAATTTCGCCAGGTAAATTTTTCATAAATTAATTTTTTACTGTAGCAAATTTTAAATACGCCAAGGATTGCCTTTTCTATAGTAAATTATTCAAAAAATAATTTTTTACTGTCGCAAATTTTAAATATCCCAGGGATTTCCTTTTCTATAGTAAATTTCTCACAAATTAATTTCTTACTGTCGCAAATTTTAAATACGCCAGGGATTGCCTTTTCTATAGTAAATTATTCAAAAAATAATTTTTTACTGTCGCAAATTTTAATTGCGCCAGGGATTGCTTTTTCTACAGTAAATTATTCAAAAAATAATTTTCTACTGTCGCAAATTTTAATTGCGCCAGGGATTGCCTTTTCTACAGTAAATTTTTCAAAAACTAATTTTTTACTGTCGCAAATTTTAATTACGCCAGGGATTGCCTTTTCTATAGTAAATTATTCAAAAAATAATTTTATACTGTCGCAAATTTTAATTACGCCAGGGATTGCCTTTTCTATAGTAAATTATTCAAAAAATAATTTTTTACTGTCGCAAATTTTAAGTGCGCCAGGGATTGCCTTTTCTATAGTAAATTATTCAAAAAATAATTTTCAACTGTCGCAAATTTTAATTACGCCAGGGATTGCCTTTTCTATAGTAAATTATTCAAAAAATAATTTTTTACTGTCCCAAATTTTAATTGCGCCAGGGATTGCCTTTCTATAGTAAATTATTCAAAAAATAATTTTATACTGTCGCAAATTTTAATTACGCCAGGGATTGCCTTTTCTATAGTAAATTATTCAAAAAATAATTTTCTACTGTCGCAAATTTTAATTACGCCAGGGATTGCCTTTTCTATAGTAAATTATTCAAAAAATAATTTTTTACTGTCGCAAATTTTAAGTGCGCCAGGGATTGCCTTTTCTATAGTAAATTATTCAAAAAATAATTTTCAACTGCCGCAAATTTTAATTACGCCAGGGATTGCCTTTTCTATAGTAAATTATTCAAAAAATAATTTTTTACTCTCGCAAATTTCAATTTCGCCAGGCAAATATTTCACAAATTAATTTTTTACTGTCGCAAATTTTAAATACGCCAAGGATTGCCTTTTCTATAGTAAATTATTCAAAAAATAATTTTTTACTGTCGCAAATTTTAAATATCCCAGGGATTGCCTTTTCTATAGTAAATTTCTCACAAATTAATTTCTTACTGTCGCAAATTTTAAATACGCCAGGGATTGCCTTTTCTATAGTAGATTATTCAAAAAATAATTTTTTACTGTCGCAAATTTTAATTGCGCCAGGGATTGCTTTTTCTACTGTAAATTATTCAAAAAATAATTTTCTACTGTCGCAAATTTTAATTGCGCCAGGGATTGCCTTTTCTACAGTAAATTTTTCAAAAACTAATTTTTTACTGTCGCAAATTTTAATTACGCCAGGGATTGCCTTTTCTATAGTAAATTATTCAAAAAATAATTTTATACTGTCGCAAATTTTAATTACGCCAGGGATTGCCTTTTCTATAGTAAATTATTCAAAAAATAATTTTTTACTGTCGCAAATTTTAAGTGCGCCAGGGATTGGCCTTTTCTATAGTAAATTATTCAGAAAATAATTTTCAACTGTCGCAAATTTTAATTACGCCAGGGATTGCCTTTTCTATAGTAAATTATTCAAAAATAATTTTTTACTGTCCCAAATTTTAATTGCGCCAGGGATTGCCTTTTCTATAGTAAATTATTCAAAAAATAATTTTATACTGTCGCAAATTTTAATTACGCCAGGGATTGCCTTTTCTACAGTAAATTATTCAAAAAATAATTTTTTACTGTCGCAAATTTCAAATCCGCCAGGGATTGCCTTTTCTATAGTAAATTATTCAAAAAATAATTTTTTACTATCGCAAGTTTTAATTGCGCCAGGGATTGCCATTTCTACAGTAAATTTTGCAAAAAATAATTTTTTACTGTCGCAAATTTTAATTGCGCCAGGGATTGCCTTTTCTATAGTAAACTTTTCAAAAAATAATTTTCTACTGTCGCAAATTTTAATTACGCCAGGGATTGCCTTTTCTATAGTAAATTATTCAAAAAATAATTTTATACTGGCGCAAATTTTAATTACGCCAGGTATTGCCTTTTCTATAGTAAATTATTCAAAAAATAATTTTCTACTGTCGCAAATTTTAATTACGCCAGGGATTGCCTTTTCTATAGTAAATTATTCAAAAAATAATTTTTTACTGTCGCAAATTTTAATAGCGCCAGGGATTGCCTTTTCTACAGTAAATTTTTCAAAAAATAATTTTTTACTGTCGCAAATTTTAATTACGCCAGGGATTGCCTTTTCTATAGTAAATTATTCAAAAAATAATTTTCTACTGTCGCAAATTTTAATTACGCCAGGGATTGCCTTTACTATAGTAAATTATTCAAAAAATAATTTTCTACTGTCGCAAATTTTAATTACGCCAGGGATTGCCTTTTCTATAGTAAATTATTCAAAAAAATAATTTTTTACTGTCGCAAATTTTAATTGCGCCAGGGATTGCCTTTTCTATAGTAAATTATTCAAAAAATAATTTTCTACTGTCGCAAATTTTAATTACGCCAGGGATTGCCTTTTCTATAGTAAATTATTCAAAAAATAATTTTTTACTGTCGCAAATTGTAATTGCGCCAGGGATTACCTTTTCTATAGGAAATTATTCAAAAAATAATTTTCTACTGTCGCAAATTTTAATTACGCCAGGGATTGCCTTTTCTATAGTAAACTATTCAAAAAATAATTTTCTACTGTCGCAAATTTTAATTACGCCAGGGATTGCCTTTTCTATAGTAAATTATTCAAAAAATAATTTTTTACTGTCGCAAATTTTAATTGCGCCAGGGATTGCCTTTTCTATAGTAAATTATTCAAAAAATAATTTTCTACTGTCGCAAATTTTAATTACGCCAGGGATTGCCTTTTCTATAGTAAATTATTCAAAAAATAATTTTTTACTGTCGCAAATTTCAAATCCGCCAGGGATTGCCTTTTCTATAGTAAATTATTCAAAAAATAATTTTTTACTGTCGCAAATTTTAATTACGCCAGGGATTGCCTTTTCTATAGTAAATTATTCAAAAAATAATTTTCTACTGTCGCAAATTTTAATTACGCCAGGGATTGCCTTTTCTATAGTAAATTATTCAAAAAATAATTTTCTACTGTCGCAAATTTTAATTACGCCAGGGATTGCCTTTTCTATAGTAAATTATTCAAAAAATAATTTTCTACTGTCGCAAATTTTAATTACGCCAGGGATTGCCTTTTCTATACTAAATTATTCAAAAAATAATTTTCTACAGTCGCAAATTGTAATTGCGCCAGGGATTACCTTTTCTATAGTAAATTTTTCAAAAAATAATTTTTTACTGTCGCAAATTTTAATTGCGCCAGGGATTGCCTTTTCTATAGTAAATTATTCAAAAAATAATTTTCTACTGTCGCAAATTTTAATTACGCCAGGGATTGCCTTTTCTATAGTAAATTATTCAAAAAATAATTTTCTGCTGTCGCAAATTTTAATTACGCCAGGGATTGCCTTTTCTATAGTAAATTATTCAAAAAATAGTTTTTTACTATCGCAAGTTTTAATTGCGCCAGGGATTGCCTTCTCTACAGCAAATTTTGCAAAAAATAATTTTTTACTGTTGCAAATTTTAATTGCGCCAGGGATTGCCCTTTTCTATAGTAAATTATTCAAAAAATTATTTTCTACTGTCGCAAATTTTAATTACGCCAGGATTGCCTTTTCTATAGTAAATTATTCAAAAAATAATTTTCTACTGTCGCAAATTTTAATTACGCCAGGGATTGCCTTTTCTATAGTAAAGTATTCAAAAAATAATTTTCTACTGTCGCAAATTGTAATTGCGCTAGGGATTACCTTTTCTATAGTAAATTTTTCAAAAAATAATTTTTTACTGTCGCAAATTTTAATTGCGCCAGGGATTGCCTTTTCTATAGTAAATTATTCAAAAAATAATTTCCTACTGTCGCAAATTTTAATTACGCCAGGGATTGCCTTTTCTATAGTAAATTATTCAAAAAATAATTTTTTACTATCGCAAGTTTTAGTTGCGCCAGGGATTGCCTTTTCTACAGTAAATTTTGCAAAAAAATAATTTTTTAATGTTGCAAATTTAATTGCGCCAGGGATTGCCTTTTCTATAGTAAATTATTCAAAAAATAATTTTTTTACTATCGCAAGTTTTAGTTGCGCCAGGGATTGCCTTTTCTACAGTAAATTTTTCACAAATTAATTTTTTACTGTCGCAAATTTTAATTGCGCCAGGGATTGCCTTTTCTATAGTAAATTATTCAAAAAATAATTTTCTACTGTCGCAAATTTTAATTACGCCAGGGATTGCCTTTTCTATAGTAAATTATTCAAAAAATAATTTTCTGCTGTCGCAAATTTTAATTACGCCAGGTTATGCCTTTTCTATAGTAAATTATTCAAAAAATAGTTTTTTACTATCGCAAGTTTTAATTGCGCCAGGGATTGCCTTTTCTACAGTAAATTTTGCAAAAAATAATTTTTTACTGTTGCAAATTTTAATTGCGCCAGGGATTGCCTTTTCTATAGTAAATTATTCAAAAAATAATTTTCTACTGTCGCAAATTTTAATTACGCCAGGGGATTGCCTTTTCTATAGTAAATTATTCAAAAAATAATTTTCTACTGTCGCAAATTTTAATTACGCCAGGGATTGCCTTTTCTATAGTAAAGTATTCAAAAAATAATTTTCTACTGTCGCAAATTGTAATTGCGCTAGGGATTACCTTTTCTATAGTAAATTTTTCAAAAAATAATTTTTTACTGTCGCAAATTTTAATTGCGCCAGGGATTGCCTTTTCTATAGTAAATTATTCAAAAAATAATTTTCTACTGTCGCAAATTTTAATTACGCCAGGGATTGCCTTTTCTATAGTAAATTATTCAAAAAATAATTTTTTACTATCGCAAGTTTTAGTTGCGCCAGGGATTGCCTTTTCTACAGTAAATTTTGCAAAAAATAATTTTTTACTGTTGCAAATTTTAATTGCGCCAGGGATTGCCTTTTCTATAGTAAATTATTCAAAAAATAATTTTCTACTGTCGCAAATTTTAATTACGACAGGGATGGCCTTTTCTATAGTAAATTATTCAAAAAATAATTTTTTACTGTCGCAAATTTAAAATCCGCCAGGGATTGCCTTTTCTATAGTAAATTATTCAAAAAATAATATTTTACTATCGCAAGTTTTAATTGCGCCAGGGATTGCCTTTTCTACAGTAAATTTTGCAAAAAATAATTTTTTACTGTCTCAAATTTTAATTACGCCAGGGATTGCCTTTTGTATAGTAAATTTTTCACAAATTAATTTTTTACTGTCGGAAATTTTAGTTACGCCAGGGATTGCCTTTTCTATAGTAAATTATTCAAAAAAATAATTTTCTACTGTCGCAAATTTTAATTTCGCCAGGGATTGCCTTTTCTATAGTAAATTATTCAAAAAATAATTTTTTACTGTCGCAAATTTCAAATCCGCCAGGGACTGCCTTTTCTATAGTAAATTATTCAAAAAATAGTTTTTTACTATCGCAAGTTTTAATTGCGCCAGGGATTGCCTATTCTACAGTAAATTTTGCAAAAAATAATTTTTTACTGTCGCAAATTTTAATTGCGCCAGGGATTGCCTTTTCTATAGTAAACTTTTCAAAAAATAATTTTCTACTGTCGCAAATTTTAATTGCGCCAGGGATTGTCTTTCTATAGTAAATTATTCAAAAAATAATTTTCTACTGTCGCAAATTTTAATTACGCCAGGGATTGCCTTTTCTATAGTAAATTATTCAAAAAATAATTTTTTACTCTCGCAAATTTCAATTTCGCCAGGTAAATTTTTCACAAATTAATTTTTTACTGTCGCAAATTTTAAATACGCCAGGGATTGCCTTTTCTATAGTAAATTATTCAAAAAATAATTTTTTACTGTCGCAAATTTTAATTACGCCAGGGATTGCCTTTTATATAGTAAATTTTTCAAAAAATAATTTTATACTGTCGCAAATTTTAATTACGCCAGGGATTGCCTTTTCTATAGTAAATTATTCAAAAAATAATTTTCTACTGTCGCAAATTTTAATTACGCCAGGGATTGCCTTTTCTATAGTAAATTATTCAAAAAATAATTTTCTACTGTCGCAAATTTTAATTACGCCAGGGATTGCCTTTTCTATAGTAAATTATTCAAAAAATAATTTTCTACTGTCGCAAATTTTAATTACGCCAGGGATTGCCTTTTCTATAGTAAAGTATTCAAAAAATAATTTTCTACTGTCGCAAATTTTAATTACGCCAGGGATTGCCTTTTCTATAGTAAATTATTGAAAAAATAATTTTTTACTGTCGCAAATTTTAATTGCGCCAGGGATTGCCTTTTCTATAGTAAACTTTTCAAAAAATAATTTTCTACTCTCGCAAATTTTAATTGCGCCAGGGATTGCCTTTCTACAGTAAATTTTTCAAAAAATAATTTTTTACTGTCGCAAATTGTAATTGCGCCAGGGTATTACCTTTTCTATAGTAAATTTTTCAAAAAATAATTTTTTACTGTCGCAAATTTTAATTGCGCCAGGGATTGCCTTTTCTATAGTAAATTATTCAAAAAAATAATTTTCTACTGTCGCAAATTTTAATTACGCCAGGGATTGCCTTTTCTATAGTAAATTATTCAAAAAATAATTTTTTACTATCGCAAGTTTTAATTGCGCCAGGGATTGCCTTTTCTATAGTAAATTATTCAAAAAATAATTTTCTACTGTCGCAAATTTTAATTACGCCAGGGATTGCCTTTTCTATAGTAAATTATTCAAAAAATAATTTTTTACTGTCGCAAATTTCAAATCCGCCAGGGATTGCCTTTTCTATAGTAAATTATTCAAAAAATAATTTTTTACTATCGCAAGTTTTAATTGCGCCAGGGATTGCCTTTTCTACAGTAAATTTTGCAAAAAATAATTTTTTACTGTTGCAAATTTTAATTGCGCCAGGGATTGCCTTTTCTATAGTAAATTATTCAAAAAATAATTTTCTACTGTCGCAGATTTTAATTACGCCAGGGATTGCCTTTTCTATAGTAAATTATTCAAAAAATAATTTTCTACTGTCGCAAATTTTAATTACGACAGGGATTGCCTTTTCTATAGTAAATTATTCAAAAAATAATTTTTTACTGTCGCAAATTTCAAATCCGCCAGGGATTGCCTTTTCTATAGTAAATTATTCAAAAAATAATTTTTTACTATCGCAAGTTTTAATTGCGCCAGGGATTGCTTTTTCTACAGTAAATTTTGCAAAAAATAATTTTTTACTGTCGCAAATTTTAATTGCGCCAGGGATTGCCTTTCCTACAGTAAACTTTTCAAAAAATAATTTTCTACTGTCGCAAATTTTAATTGCACCAGGGATTGCCTTTCTACAGTAAATTTTTCAAAAAATAATTTTTTAATGTCGCAAATTGTAATTGCGCCACGGATTACCTTTTCTATAGTAAATTTTTCAAAAAATAATTTTTTACTGTCGCAAATTTTAATTGCGCCAGGGATTGCCTTTTCTATAGTAAATTATTCAAAAAATAATTTTCTACTGTCGCAAATTTTAATTACGCCAGGGATTGCCTCTTCTATAGTAAATTATTCAAAAAATAATTTTTTACTGTCGCAAATTTTAAGTGCGCCAGGAATTGCCTTTTCTATAGTAAATTATTCAAAAAATAATTTTCAACTGTCGCAAATTTTAATTACGCCAGGGATTGCCTTTTCTATAGTAAATTATTCAAAAAATAATTTTTTACTCTCGCAAATTTCAATTTTGCCAGGTAAATTTTTCACAAATTAATTTTTTACTGTCGCAAATTTTAAATACGCCAGGGATTGCCTTTTCTATAGTAAATTATTCAAAAAATAATTTTTTACTGTCGCAAATTTTAATTACGCCAGGGATTACCTTTTATATAGTAAATTTTTCAAAAAATAATTTTATACTGTCGCAAATTTTAATTACGCCAGGGATTGCCTTTTCTATAGTAAATTATTCAAAAAATAATTTTTTACTGTCGCAAATTTTAATTACGCCAGGGATTGCCTTTTCTATAGTAAATTATTCAAAAAATAATTTTTTACTGTCGCAAATTTTAATTACGCCAGGGATTGCCTTTTCTACAGTAAATTTTTCAAAAATTAATTTTATACTGTCGCAAATTTTAAATACGCCAGGGATTGCCTTTTATACAGTAAATTTTGCAAAAAATAATTTTCTACTGTCGCAAATTTTAATTACGCCAGGGATTGCCTTTTTTATAGTAAATTATGCAAAAAATAATTTTTTACTTTCGCAAATTTTAAATATCCCAGGGATTGCCTTTTCTATAGTAAATTTCTCACAAATTAATTTTTTACTGTCGCAAATTTTAAATGCGCCAGGGATTGCCTTTTCTATAGTAAATTATTCAAAAATTAATTTTCTACTGTCCCAAATTTTAATTGCGCCAGGGATTGCCTTTCCTATAGTAAATTATTCAAAAAATAATTTTCTACTGTCGCAAATTTTAATTGCGCCAGGGATTGCCTTTTCTATAGTAAATTATTCAAAAAATAATTTTTTACTGTCGCAAATTTTAAGTGCGCCAGGGATTGCCTTTTCTATAGTAAATTATTCAAAAAATAATTTTATACTGTCGCAAATTTTAATTACGCCAGGGAATGCCTCTTCTATAGTAAATTATTCAAAAAATAATTTTATACTGTCGCAAATTTTAAGTGCGCCAGGGATTGCCTTTTCTATAGTAAATTATACAAAAAATAATTTTATACTGTCGCAAATTTTAATTGCGCCAGGGATTGCCTTTTCTATAGTAAATTATTCAAAAAATAATTTTCTACTGTCGCAAATTTTAATTACGCCAGGGATTGCCTTTTATATAGTAAATTTTTCTAAAATTAATTTTATACTGCAGCAAATTTTAAATACGCCAGGGATTGCCAGTTCTATAGTGAATTTTGCAAAAAATAATTTTTTATTGTCGCAAATTTTAATTGCGCCAGGGATTGCCTTTTCTATAGTAAATTATTCAAAAAATAATTTTTTACAGTCGCAAATTTTAAATACGCCAGGGATTGCCTTTTCTATAGTAAATAATTCAAAACATAATTTTCTACTGTCGCAAATTTTAAATACGCCAGGGATTGCCTTTACTATAGTAAATTTTTCAAAAAATAATTTTCTACTGTCGCAAATTTTAATTGCGCCAGGGATTGCCTTTTCTACAGTAAATTATTCAAAAAATAATTTTCTACTGTCGCAAATTTTAATTGCGCCAGGGATTGCCTTTTCTACAGTAAATTTTTTCAAAAATTAATTTTAAACTGTCGCAAATTTTAAATACGCCAGGGATTGCCTTTTCTATAGTAAATTTTTCAAAAAATAATTTTTTACTGTCGCAAATTTTAAATATCCCAGGGATTGCCTTTTCTATAGTAAATTTCTCACAAATTAATTTCTTACTGTCGCAAATTTTAAATACGACAGGGATTGCCTTTTCTATAGTAAATTATTCAAAAAATAATTTTTTACTGTCGCAAATTTTAATTGCGCCAGGGATTGCCTTTTCTATAGTAAATTATTCAAAAAATAATTTTCTACTGTCGCAAATTTTAATTGCGCCAGGGATTGCCTTTTCTATAGTAAACTATTCAAAAAATAATTTTCTACTGTCGCAAATTTTAAATACGCCAGGGATTGCCTTTTCTATAGTAACTTATTCAAAAAATAATTTTTTACTCTCGCAAATTTCAATTTCGCCAGGTATATTTTTCACAAATTAATTTTTTACTGTCGCAAATTTTAAATACGCCAGGGATTGCCTTTTCTATAGTAAATTATTCAAAAAATAATTTTTTACTGTCGCAAATTTTAATTACGCCAGGGATTGCCTTTTATATAGTAAATTTTTCTAAAATTAATTTTATACTGTCGCAAATTTTAAATACGCCAGGGATTGCCAATTCTATAGTAAATTTTGCAGAAAATAATTTTTTATTGTCGCAAATTTTAATTGCGCCAGGGATTGCCTTTTCTATAGTAAATTATTCAAAAAATAATTTTCTACTGTCGCAAATTTTAATTACGCCAGGGATTGCCTTTTCTATAGTAAATTATTCAAAAAATAATTTTTTACTGTCGCAAATTTTAAGTGCGCCAGGAATTGCCTTTTCTATAGTAAATTATTCAAAAAATAATTTTCAACTGTCGCAAATTTTAATTACGCCAGGGATTGCCTTTTCTATACTAAATTATTCAAAAAATAATTTTTTACTCTCGCAAATTTCAATTTTGCCAGGTAAATTTTTCACAAATTAATTTTTTACTGTCGCAAATTTTAAATACGCCAGGGATTGCCTTTTCTATAGTAAATTATTCAAAAAATAATTTTTTACTGTCGCAAATTTTAATTACGCCAGGGATTACCTTTTATATAGTAAATTTTTCAAAAAATAATTTTATACTGTCGCAAATTTTAATTACGCCAGGGATTGCCTTTTCTATAGTAAATTATTCAAAAAATAATTTTTTACTGTCGCAAATTTTAATTACGCCAGGGATTGCCTTTTCTATAGTAAATTATTCAAAAAATAATTTTTTACTGTCGCAAATTTTAATTACGCCAGGGATTGCCTTTTCTACAGTAAATTTTTCAAAAATTAATTTTATACTGTCGCAAATTTTAAATACGCCAGGGATTGCCTTTTATACAGTAAATTTTGCAAAAAATAATTTTCTACTGTCGCAAATTTTAATTACGCCAGGGATTGCTTTTTTTATAGTAAATTATTCAAAAAATAATTTTTTACTTTCGCAAATTTTAAATATCCCAGGGATTGCCTTTTCTATAGTAAATTTCTCACAAATTAATTTTTTACTGTCGCAAATTTTAAATGCGCCAGGGATTGCCTTTTCTATAGTAAATTATTCAAAAATTAATTTTCTACTGTCCCAAATTTTAATTGCGCCAGGGATTGCCTTTCCTATAGTAAATTATTCAAAAAATAATTTTCTACTGTCGCAAATTTTAATTGCGCCAGGGATTGCCTTTTCTATAGTAAATTATTCAAAAAATAATTTTTTACTGTCGCAAATTTTAAGTGCGCCAGGGATTGCCTTTTCTATAGTAAATTATTCAAAAAATAATTTTATACTGTCGCAAATTTTAATTACGCCAGGGAATGCCTCTTCTATAGTAAATTATTCAAAAAATAATTTTATACTGTCGCAAATTTTAAGTGCGCCAGGGATTGCCTTTTCTATAGTAAATTATACAAAAAATAATTTTATACTGTCGCAAATTTTAATTGCGGCAGGGATTGCCTTTTCTATAGTAAATTATTCAAAAAATAATTTTCTACTGTCGCAAATTTTAATTACGCCAGGGATTGCCTTTTATATAGTAAATTTTTCTAAAATTAATTTTATACTGCAGCAAATTTTAAATACGCCAGGGATTGCCAATTCTATAGTAAATTTTGCAAAAAATAATTTTTTATTGTCGCAAATTTTAATTGCGCCAGGGATTGCCTTTTCTATAGTAAATTATTCAAAAAATAATTTTTTACAGTCGCAAATTTTAAATACGCCAGGGATTGCCTTTTCTATAGTAAATAATTAAAAACATAATTTTCTACTGTCGCAAATTTTAAATACGCCAGGGATTGCCTTTACTATAGTAAATTATTCAAAAAATAATTTTCTACTGTCGCAAATTTTAATTGCGCCAGGGATTGCCTTTTCTACAGTAAATTATTCAAAAAATAATTTTCTACTGTCGCAAATTTTAATTGCGCCAGGGATTGCCTTTTCTACAGTAAATTTTTTCAAAAATTAATTTTATACTGTCGCAAATTTTAAATACGCCAGGGATTGCCTTTTCTATAGTAAACTTTTCAAAAAATAATTTTTTACTGTCGCAAATTTTAAATATCCCAGGGATTGCCTTTTCTATAGTAAATTTCTCACAAATTAATTTCTTACTGTCGCAAATTTTAAATACGACAGGGATTGCCTTTTCTATAGTAAATTATTCAAAAAATAATTTTTTACTGTCGCAAATTTTAATTGCGCCAGGGATTGCCTTTTCTATAGTAAATTATTCAAAAAATAATTTTCTACTGTCGCAAATTTTAATTGCGCCAGGGATTGCCTTTTCTATAGTAAACTATTCAAAAAATAATTTTCTACTGTCGCAAATTTTAAGTGCGCCAGGGATTGCCTTTTCTATAGTAAATTATTCAAAAAATAATTTTCAACTGTCGCAAATTTTAATTACGCCAGGGATTGCCTTTTCTATAGTAACTTATTCAAAAAATAATTTTTTACTCTCGCAAATTTCAATTTCGCCAGGTAAATTTTTCACAAATTAATTTTTTACTGTCGCAAATTTTAAATACGCCAGGGATTGCCTTTTCTATAGTAAATTATTCAAAAAATAATTTTTTACTGTCGCAAATTTTAATTACGCCAGGGATTGCCTTTTATATAGTAAATTTTTCTAAAATTAATTTTATACTGTCGCAAATTTTAAATACGCCAGGGATTGCCAATTCTATAGTAAATTTTGCAGAAAATAATTTTTTATTGTCGCAAATTTTAATTGCGCCAGGGATTGCCTTTTCTATAGTAAATTATTCAAAAAATAATTTTTTACTGTCGCAAATTTTAAATACGCCAGGGATTGCCTTTTCTATAGTAAATTATTAAAAAAATAATTTTCTACTGTCGCAAATTTTAATTGCGCCAGGGATTGCCTTTTCTATAGTAAATTATTCAAAAAATAATTTTTTACTGTCGCAAATTTTAAATATGCCAGGGATTGCCTTTTCTATAGTAAATTATTCAGAAAATGATTTTCTACTGTCGCAAATTTTAAATACGCCAGGGATTGCCTTTTCTATAGTAAATTATTCAAAAAATAATTTTCTACTGTCGCAAATTTTAAACACGCCAGGGATTGCCTTTTCTATAGTAAATTATTCAAAAAATAGTTTTCTACTGTCGCAAATTTTAATTGCGCCAGGGATTGCCTTTTCTATAGTAAATTATTCAAAAAATAATTTTCAACTGTGGCAAATTTTAATTACGCCAGGGATTGCCTTTTCTGTAGTAAATTATTCAAAAAATTATTTTTTACTGTCGCAAATTTTAAGTGCGCCAGGGGTTGCCTTTTCTATAGTAAATTATTCAAAAAAATTATTCAAAAAATAATTTTATACTGTCGCAAATTTTAAATACGCCAGGGATTGCCTTTTCTACAGTAAATTTTGCAAAAAATAATTTTTTACTGTCGCAAATTTTAATTGCGCCAGGGATTGCCTTTTATATAGTAAATTTTTTCAAAAATTAATTTTATACTGTCGCAAATTTTAAATACGCCAGGGATTGCCTTCTCTATACTAAATTTTTCAAAAAATAATTTTTTACTGTCGCAAATTTTAAATATCCCAGGGATTGCCTTTTCTATAGTAAATTTCTCACAAATTAATTTCTTACTGTCGCAAATTTTAAATACGACAGGGATTGCCTTTTCTATAGTAAATTATTCAAAAAATAATTTTTTACTGTCGCAAATTTTAATTGCGCCAGGGATTGCCTTTTCTATAGTAAATTATTCAAAAAATAATTTTCTACTGTCGCAAATTTTAAATACGCCAGGGATTGCCTTTTCTATAGTAAATTATTAAAAAAATAATTTTCTACTGTCGCAAATTTTAAATATCCCAGGGATTGCCTTTTCTATAGTAAATTTCTCACAAAATAATTTTTTACTGTCGCAAATTTTAAGTGCGCCAAGGATTGCCTTTTCTATAGTAAATTATTCAAAAAATAATTTTCTACTGTCGCAAATTTTAATTGCGCCAGGGATTGCCTTTTCTATAGTAAATTATTCAAAAATAATTTTTTTACTGTCGCAAATTTTAAATACGCCAGGGATTGCCTTTTCTATAGTAAATTATTCAGAAAATAATTTTCTACTGTCGCAAATTTTAAATACGCCAGGGATTGCCTTTTCTATAGTAAATTATTCAAAAAATAATTTTCTACTGTCGCAAATTTTAAACACGCCAGGGATTGCCTTTTCTATAGTAAATTATTCAAAAAATAGTTTTCTACTGTCGCAAATTTTAATTGCGCCAGGGATTGCCTTTTCTATAGTAAATTATTCAAAAAATAATTTTCAACTGTGGCAAATTTTAATTACGCCAGGGATTGCCTTTTCTGTAGTAAATTATTCAAAAAATAATTTTTTACTGTCGCAAATTTTAAGTGCGCCAGGGATTGCCTTTTCTATAGTAAATTATTCAAAAAATAATTTTATACTGTCGCAAATTTTAATTACGCCAGGGATTGCCTTTTCTATAGTAAATTATTCAAAAAATAATTTTTTACTGTCGCAAATTTTAATTGCGCCAGGGATTGCCTTTTTTACAGTAAATTTTTCAAAATATTAATTTTTTACTCTTGAAAATTTTAATTACGCCAGGGATTGCCTTTTCTACAGTAAATTTTGAAAAAATAATTTTTTACTGTCGCAAATTTTAATTACGCCAGGGATTGCCTTTTCTATAGTAAATTATTCAAAAAATAATTTTATACTGTCGCAAATTTTAAATACGCCAGGGATTGCCTTTTCTACAGTAAATTTTGCAAAAAATAATTTTTTACTGTCGCAAATTTTAATTGCGCCAGGGATTGCCTTTTCTATAGTAAATTATTCAAAAAATAATTTTTTACTGTCGCAAATTTTCATTACGCCAGGGATTGCCTTTTCTATAGTAAATTATTCAAAAAATAATTTCCTACTGTCGCAAATTTTAAATATCCCAGGGATTGCATTTTCTAAAGTAAATTTCTCACAAAATAATTTTTTACTCTCGCAAATTTTAAGTGCGCCAAGGATTGCCTTTTCTATAGTAAATTATTCAAAAAATAATTTTCTACTGTTGCAAATTCTAATTACGCCAGGGATTGCCTTTTCTATAGTAAATTATTCAAAAAATAATTTTCTCCTGTCGCAAATTTTAATTACGCCAGGGACTGCCTTTTCTATAGTAAATTATTCAAAAAATAATTTTATACTGTCGCAAAGTTTAATTACGCCAGGGATTGCCTTTTCTATAGTAAATTATTCAAAAAATAATTTTTTACTGTCGCAAATTTTAATTGCGCCAGGGATTGCCTTTTCTATAGTAAATTATTCAAAAAATAATTTTCTACTGTCGCAAATTTTAAGTGCGCCAGGGATTGCCTTTTATATAGTAAATTATTCAAAAAATAATTTTCTACTGTCGCAAATTTTAATTACGCCAGGGATTGCCTCTTCTATAGTAAATTATTCAAAAAATAATTTTCTACTCTCGCAAATTTTAATTGCGCCAGGGATTGCCTTTTCTATAGTAAATTATTCAAAAAATAATTTTCTACTGTCACAAATTTTAAGTGCGCCAGGGATTGCCTATTCTATAGTAAATTATTCAAAAAATAATTTTCAACTATCGCAAATTTTAATTACGCCAGGGATTGCCTTTTCTATAGTAAATTTCTCACAAATTAATTTCTTACTATCGCAAATTTTAAATACGCCAGGGATTGCCTTTTCTATAGTAAATTATTCAAAAAATAATTTTTTACTGTCGCAAATTTTAAGTGCGCCAGGGATTGCCTTTTCTATAGTAAATTATTCAAAAAATAATTTTCAACTGTCGCAAATTTTAATTACGCCAGGGATTGCCTTTTCTATAGTAAATTATTCAAAAAATAATTTTTTACTGTCGCAAATTTTAATTGCGCCAGGGATTGCCTTTTCTATAGTAAATTATTCAAAAAATAATTTTTTACTGTCGCAAATTTTAATTGGGCCAGGGATTGCCTTTTCTACAGTAAATTTTTCAAAATATTAATTTTTTACTGTCGAAAATTTTAATTACGCCAGGGATTGCCTTTTCTATAGTAAATTTTGCAAAAAATAATTTTATACTGTCGCAAATTTTAATTACGCCAGGGATTGCCTTTTATATAGTAAATTATTCAAAAAATAATTTTCTACTGTCGCAAATTTTAATTACGCCAGGGATTGCCTTTTCTATAGTAAATTATTCAAAAAATAATTTTCTACTGTCGCAAATTTTAATTACGCCAGGGATTGCCTTTTCTATAGTAAATTATTCAAAAAATAATTTTTTACTGTCGCAAATTTTAATTACGCCAGGGATTGACTTTTCTATAGTAAATTATTCAAAAAATAATTTTTTACTGTCGCAAATTTTAAATACGTCAGGGATTGCCTTTTCTATAGTAAATTATTCAAAAAATATTTTTTTACTGTCGCAAATTTTAAATACGCCAGGGATTGCCTTTTCTATAGTAAATTATTCAAAAAATTATTTTCTAATGTCGCAAATTTTAATTGCGCCAGGGATTGTCTTTTCTACAGTAAATTATTCAAAAATAATTTTCTACTGTCGCAAATTTTAATTGCGCCAGGGATTGCCTTTTCTACAGTAAATTTTTCAAAAATTAATTTTATACTGTCGCAAATTTTAAATACGCTAGGGATTGCCTTTTCTATAGTAAATTTTGCAAAAAATAATTTTTTACTGTCGCAAATTTTAAATACGCCAGGGATTGCCTATTCTATAGTAAATTATTCAAAAAATAATTTTCTACTGTCGCAAATTTTAATTACGCCAGGGATTGCTTTTTCTATAGTAAATTATTCAAAAAATAATTTTTTACTGTCGCAAATTTTAATTACGCCAGGGATTGCCTTTTATATAGTAAATTTTTCAAAAAATAATTTTATACTGTCGCAAATTTTAATTACGCCAGGGATTGCCTTCTCTATAGTAAATTATTCAAAAAATTATTTTCTACTGTCGCAAATTTTAATTACGCCAGGGATTGCCTTTTCTACAGTAAATTATTCAAAAAATAATTTTTTACTGTCGCAAATTTTAAATACGCCAGGGATTGCCTTTTCTATAGTAAATTTTTCAAAAAATAATTTTTTACTGTCGCAAATTTTAATTACGCCAGGGATTGCCTTTTATATAGTAAATTTTTCAAAAAATAATTTTTTACTGTCGCAAATTTTAATTACGCCAGGGATTGCCTTTTCTATAGTAAATTATTCAAAAAATAATTTTCTACTGTCGCAAATTTTAAATACGCCAGGGATTGCCTTTTCTATAGTAAATTATTCAAAAAATAATTTTCAACTGTCGCAAATTTTAATTACGCCAGGGATTGCCTTTTCTATAGTAAATTATTCAAAAAATAATTTTCAACTGTCGCAAATTTTAATTACGCCAGGGATTGCCTTTTCTACAGTAAATTTTTCAAAAATTAATTTTATACTGTCGCAAATTTTAAATACGCTAGGGATTGCCTTTTCTATAGTAAATTTTGCAAAAAATAATTTTTTACTGTCGCAAATTTTAAATACGCCAGGGATTGCCTATTCTATAGTAAATTATTCAAAAAATAATTTTCTACTGTCGCAAATTTTAATTACGCCAGGGATTGCTTTTTCTATAGTAAATTATTCAAAAAATAATTTTTTACTGTCGCAAATTTTAATTACGCCAGGGATTGCCTTTTATATAGTAAATTTTTCAAAAAATAATTTTATACTGTCGCAAATTTTAATTACGCCAGGGATTGCCTTCTCTATAGTAAATTATTCAAAAAATAATTTTCTACTGTCGCAAATTTTAATTACGCCAGGGATTGCCTTTTCTACAATAAATTATTCAAAAAATAATTTTTTACTGTCGCAAATTTTAAATACGCCAGGGATTGCCTTTTCTATAGTAAATTTTTCAAAAAATAATTTTTTACTGTCGCAAATTTTAATTACGCCAGGGATTGCCTTTTATATAGTAAATTTTTTACTGTCGCAAATTTTAATTACGCCAGGGATTGCCTTTTCTATAGTAAATTATTCAAAAAATAATTTTCTACTGTCGCAAATTTTAATTACGCCAGGGATTGACTTTTCTATAGTAAATTATTCAAAAAATAATTTTCTACTGTCGCAAATTTTAAATACGCCAGGGATTGCCTTTTCTATAGTAAATTATTCAAAAAATAATTTTCAACTGTCGCAAATTTTAATTACGCCAGGGATTGCCTTTTCTATAGTAAATTATTCAAAAAATAATTTTCAACTGTCGCAAATTTTAATTACGCCAGGGATTGCCTTTTCTATAGTAAATTATTCAAAAAATAATTTTTTACTATCGCAAGTTTTAATTGCGCCAGGGATTGCCTTTTCTATAGTAAATTATTCAAAAAATAATTTTCTACTGTCGCAAATTTTAATTACGCCAGGGATTGCCTTTTATATAGTAAATTTTTCAAAAAATAATTTTATACTGTCGCAAATTTTAATTACGCCAGGGATTGCCTTTTCTATAGTAAATTATTCAAAAAATAATTTTCTACTGTCGCAAATTTTAATTACGCCAGGGATTGCCTTTTCTATAGTAAATTATTCAAAAAATAATTTTCTACTGTCGCAAATTTTAATTACGCCAGGGACTGCCTTTTCTATAGTAAATTATTCAAAAAATAATTTTATACTGTCGGAAATGTTAATTGCGCCAGGGATTGCCTTTTCTACAGTAAATTATTCAAAAAATAATTTTTTACTATCGCAAGTTTTAATTGCGCTAGGGATTGCCTTTTCTATAGTAAATTATTCAAAAAATAATTTTTTACTGTCGCAAATTTTAAATGCGCCAGGGATTGCCTTTTCTATAGTAAATTTTGCAAAAAATAATTTTCTACTGTCGCAAATTTTAATTACGCCAGGGATTGCCTTTTCTATAGTAAATTATTCAAAAAATAATTTTCTACTGTCGCAAATTTTAATTACGCCAGGGATTGCCTTTTCTATAGTAAATTATTCAAAAAATAATTTTCTACTGTCGCAAATTTTAATTACGCCAGGGACTGCCTTTTCTATAGTAAATTATTCAAAAAATAATTTTATACTGTCGGAAATGTTAATTGCGCCAGGGATTGCCTTTTCTACAGTAAATTATTCAAAAAATAATTTTTTACTATCGCAAGTTTTAATTGCGCTAGGGATTGCCTTTTCTATAGTAAATTATTCAAAAAATAATTTTTTACTGTCGCAAATTTTAAATGCGCCAGGGATTGCCTTTTCTATATTAAATTATTCAAAAAATAATTTTCTACTGTCGCAAATTTTAAGTGCGCCAGGGATTGCCTTTTCTATAGTAAATTATTCAAAAAATAATTTTATACTGTCGCAAATTTCAATTACGCCAGGGATTGCCTTTTCTATAGTAAATTATTCAAAAAATAATTTTCAACTGTCGCAAATTTTAAATACGCCAAGGATTGGCTTTTCTATAGTAAATTATTCAAAAAATAATTTTCTACTGTCGCAAATTTTAATTACGCCAGGGATTGCCTTTTCTATAGTAAATTATTCAAAAAATAATTTTCTACTGTCGCAAATTTTAATTGCGCCAGGGATTGCCTTTTCTATAGTAAATTATTCAAAAAATAATTTTCTACTGTCGCAAATTTTAATTGCGCCAGGGATTGCCTTTTCTATAGTAAATTTTTCAAAAAATAATTTTTTACTGTCGCAAATTTTAATTACGCCAGGGATTGCCTTTTCTATAGTAAATTATTCAAAAAAATAATTTTTTACTGTCGGTAAATTTGAAGTGCGCCAGGGAATGCCTTTTCTATAGTAAATTATTCAAAAAATAATTTTATACTGTCGCAAATTTTAATTACGCCAGGGATTGCCTTTTCTATAGTAAATTATTCAAAAAATAACTTTATACTGTCGCAAATTTTAATTGCGCCAGGGATTGCCTTTTCTATAGTAAATTATTCAAAAAATAATTTTCTACTGTCGCAAATTTTAATTACGCCAGGGATTGCCTTTTCTATAGTAAATTATTCAAAAAATAATTTTCTACTGTCGCAAATTTTAATTACGCCAGGGATTGCCTTTTCTATAGTAAATTATTCAAAAAATAATTTTCTACTGTCGCAAATTTTATTTGCGCCAGGGATTGCCTTTTCTATAGTAAATTATTCAAAAAAAAAATTTTTACTGTCGCAAATTTTAATTACACCAGATATTGCCTTTTCTATAGTAAATTATTCAAAAAATAATTTTATACTGTCGCAAATTTTAATTACGCCAGGGATTGCCTTTTCTATAGTAAATTATTCAAAAAATAATTTTATACTGTCGCAAATTTTAATTACGCCAGGGATTGCCTTTTCTATAGTAAATTATTCAAAAAATAATTTTCAACTGTCGCAAATTTTAATTGCGCCAGGGATTGCCTTTTCTATAGTAAATTATTCAAAAAATAATTTTCTACTGTCACAAATTTTAAGTGCGCCAGGGATTGCCTTTTCTATAGTAAATTATTCAAAAAATAATTTTCAACTATCGCAAATTTTAATTACGCCAGGGATTGCCTTTTCTATAGTAAATTTCTCACAAATTAATTTCTTACTATCGCAAATTTTAAATACGCCAGGGATTGCCTTTTCTATAGTAAATTATTCAAAAAATAATTTTTTACTGTCGCAAATTTTAAGTGCGCCAGGGATTGCCTTTTCTATAGTAAATTATTCAAAAAATAGTTTTCAACTGTCGCAAATTTTAATTACGCCAGGGATTGCCTTTTCTATAGTAAATTATTCAAAAAATAATTTTTTACTGTCGCAAATTTTAATTGCGCCAGGGATTGCCTTTTCTATAGTAAATTATTCAAAAAATAATTTTTTACTGTCGCAAATTTTAATTGGGCCAGGGATTGCCTTTTCTACAGTAAATTTTTCAAAATATTAATTTTTTACTGTCGAAAATTTTAATTACGCCAGGGATTGCCTTTTCTATAGTAAATTTTGCAAAAAATAATTTTATACTGTCGCAAATTTTAATTACGCCAGGGATTGCCTTTTATATAGTAAATTATTCAAAAAATAATTTTCTACTGTCGCAAATTTTAATTACGCCAGGGATTGCCTTTTCTATAGTAAATTATTCAAAAAATAATTTTCTACTGTCGCAAATTTTAATTACGCCAGGGATTGCCTTTTCTATAGTAAATTATTCAAAAAATAATTTTTTACTGTCGCAAATTTTAATTACGCCAGGGATTGACTTTTCTATAGTAAATTATTCAAAAAATAATTTTTTACTGTCGCAAATTTTAAATACGTCAGGGATTGCCTTTTCTGTAGTAAATTATTCAAAAAATATTTTTTTACTGTCGCAAATTTTAAATACGCCAGGGATTGCCTTTTCTATAGTAAATTATTCAAAAAATTATTTTCTAATGTCGCAAATTTTAATTGCGCCAGGGATTGTCTTTTCTACAGTAAATTATTCAAAAATAATTTTCTACTGTCGCAAATTTTAATTGCGCCAGGGATTGCCTTTTCTACAGTAAATTTTTCAAAAATTAATTTTATACTGTCGCAAATTTTAAATACGCTAGGGATTGCCTTTTCTATAGTAAATTTTGCAAAAAATAATTTTTTACTGTCGCAAATTTTAAATACGCCAGGGATTGCCTATTCTATAGTAAATTATTCAAAAAATAATTTTCTACTGTCGCAAATTTTAATTACGCCAGGGATTGCTTTTTCTATAGTAAATTATTCAAAAAATAATTTTTTACTGTCGCAAATTTTAATTACGCCAGGGATTGCCTTTTATATAGTAAATTTTTCAAAAAATAATTTTATACTGTCGCAAATTTTAATTACGCCAGGGATTGCCTTCTCTATAGTAAATTATTCAAAAAATTATTTTCTACTGTCGCAAATTTTAATTACGCCAGGGATTGCCTTTTCTACAGTAAATTATTCAAAAAATAATTTTTTACTGTCGCAAATTTTTAATACGCCAGGGATTGCCTTTTCTATAGTAAATTTTTCAAAAAATAATTTTTTACTGTCGCAAATTTTAATTACGCCAGGGATTGCCTTTTATATAGTAAATTTTTCAAAAAATAATTTTTTACTGTCGCAAATTTTAATTACGCCAGGGATTGCCTTTTCTATAGTAAATTATTCAAAAAATAATTTTCTACTGTCGCAAATTTTAAATACGCCAGGGATTGCCTTTTCTATAGTAAATTATTCAAAAAATAATTTTCAACTGTCGCAAATTTTAATTACGCCAAGGATTGCCTTTTCTATAGTAAATTATTCAAAAAATAATTTTCAACTGTCGCAAATTTTAATTACGCCAGGGATTGCCTTTTCTACAGTAAATTTTTCAAAAATTAATTTTATACTGTCGCAAATTTTAAATACGCTAGGGATTGCCTTATCTATAGTAAATTTTGCAAAAAATTATTTTTTACTGTCGCAAATTTTAAATACGCCAGGGATTGCCTATTCTATAGTAAATTATTCAAAAAATAATTTTCTACTGTCGCAAATTTTAATTACGCCAGGGATTGCTTTTTCTATAGTAAATTATTCAAAAAATAATTTTTTACTGTCGCAAATTTTAATTACGCCAGGGATTGCCTTTTATATAGTAAATTTTTCAAAAAATAATTTTATACTGTCGCAAATTTTAATTACGCCAGGGATTGCCTTCTCTATAGTAAATTATTCAAAAAATAATTTTCTACTGTCGCAAATTTTAATTACGCCAGGGATTGCCTTTTCTACAGTAAATTATTCAAAAAATAATTTTTTAC
The DNA here is from genome assembly GCA_963930735.1 of Dioctria linearis. NCBI lineage: Eukaryota > Metazoa > Arthropoda > Insecta > Diptera > Asilidae > Dioctria > Dioctria linearis. The sequence continues at coordinate 43,937 of CAWVNZ010000422.1, read as the reverse complement.
TGTCGCAAATTTTAAATACGCCAGGGATTGCCTTTTCTATAGTAAATTTTTCAAAAAATAATTTTTTACTGTCGCAAATTTTAATTACGCCAGGGATTGCCTTTTATATAGTAAATTTTTTACTGTCGCAAATTTTAATTACGCCAGGGATTGCCTTTTCTATAGTAAATTATTCAAAAAATAATTTTCTACTGTCGCAAATTTTAATTACGCCAGGGACTGCCTTTTCTATAGTAAATTATTCAAAAAATAATTTTATACTGTCGGAAATGTTAATTGCGCCAGGGATTGCCTTTTCTACAGTAAATTATTCAAAAAATAATTTTTTACTATCGCAAGTTTTAATTGCGCTAGGGATTGCCTTTTCTATAGTAAATTATTCAAAAAATAATTTTTTACTGTCGCAAATTTTAAATGCGCCAGGGATTGCCTTTTCTATAGTAAATTTTGCAAAAAATAATTTTCTACTGTCGCAAATTTTAATTACGCCAGGGATTGCCTTTTCTATAGTAAATTATTCAAAAAATAATTTTCTACTGTCGCAAATTTTAAGTGCGCCAGGGATTGCCTTTTCTATAGTAAATTATTCAAAAAATAATTTTATACTATCGCAAATTTTAATTACGCCAGGGATTGCCTTTTCTATAGTAAATTATTCAAAAAATAATTTTCTACTGTCGCAAATTTTAATTGCGCCAGGGATTGCCTTTTCTATAGTAAATTATTCAAAAAATAATTTTCTACTGTCGCAAATTTTAAGTGCGCCAGGGATTGCCTTTTCTATAGTAAATTATTCAAAAAATAATTTTATACTGTCGCAAATTTTAATTACGCCAGGGATTGCCTTTTCTATATTAAATTATTCAAAAAATAATTTTCTACTGTCGCAAATTTTAAGTGCGCCAGGGATTGCCTTTTCTATAGTAAATTATTCAAAAAATAATTTTATACTGTCGCAAATTTCAATTACGCCAGGGATTGCCTTTTCTATAGTAAATTATTCAAAAAATAATTTTCAACTGTCGCAAATTTTAAATACGCCAAGGATTGGCTTTTCTATAGTAAATTATTCAAAAAATAATTTTCTACTGTCGCAAATTTTAATTACGCCAGGGATTGCCTTTTCTATAGTAAATTATTCAAAAAATAATTTTCTACTGTCGCAAATTTTAATTGCGCCAGGGATTGCCTTTTCTATAGTAAATTATTCAAAAAATAATTTTCTACTGTCGCAAATTTTAATTGCGCCAGGGATTGCCTTTTCTATAGTAAATTTTTCAAAAAATAATTTTTTACTGTCGCAAATTTTAATTACGCCAGGGATTGCCTTTTCTATAGTAAATTATTCAAAAAAATAATTTTTTACTGTCGGTAAATTTGAAGTGCGCCAGGGAATGCCTTTTCTATAGTAAATTATTCAAAAAATAATTTTATACTGTCGCAAATTTTAATTACGCCAGGGATTGACTTTTCTATAGTAAATTATTCAAAAAATAACTTTATACTGTCGCAAATTTTAATTGCGCCAGGGATTGCCTTTTCTATAGTAAATTATTCAAAAAATAATTTTCTACTGTCGCAAATTTTAATTACGCCAGGGATTGCCTTTTCTATAGTAAATTATTCAAAAAATAATTTTCTACTGTCGCAAATTTTAATTACGCCAGGGATTGCCTTTTCTATAGTAAATTATTCAAAAAATAATTTTCTACTGTCGCAAATTTTATTTGCGCCAGGGATTGCCTTTTCTATAGTAAATTATTCAAAAAAAAAATTTTTACTGTCGCAAATTTTAATTACACCAGATATTGCCTTTTCTATAGTAAATTATTCAAAAAATAATTTTATACTGTCGCAAATTTTAATTACGCCAGGGATTGCCTTTTCTATAGTAAATTATTCAAAAAATAATTTTATACTGTCGCAAATTTTAATTACGCCAGGGATTGCCTTTTCTATAGTAAATTAATCAAAAAATAATTTTCAACTGTCGCAAATTTTAATTACGCCAGGGATTGCCTTTTCTATAGTAAATTATTCAAAAAATAATTTTCTACTGTCGCAAATTTTAATTGCGCCAGGGATTGCTTTTTCTATAATAAATTATTCAAAAAATAATTTTCTACTGTCGCAAATTTTAAGTGCGCCAGGGATTGCCTTTTCTATAGTAAATTATTCAAAAAATAATTTTATACTGTCGCAAATTTTAATTACGCCAGGGATTGCCTTTTCTATAGTAAATTATTCAAAAAATAATTTTCTACTGTCGCAAATTTTAATTGCGCCAAGGATTGCCTTTTCTATGGTAAATTATTCAAAAAATAATTTTCAACTGTCGCAAATTTTAAGTGCGCCAGGGATTGCCTTTTCTATAGTAAATTATTCAAAAAATAATTTTATACTCTCGCAAATTTTAATTACGCCAGGGATTGCCTTTTCTATAGTAAATTATTCAAAAAATAATTTTATACTGTCGCAAATTTTAATTGCGCCAGGGATTGCCTTTTCTATAATAAATTATTCAAAAAATAATTTTCAACTGTCGCAAATTGTAATTGCGCCAGGGATTGCCTTTTCTATAGTAAATTATTCAAAAAATAATTTTTTACTGTCGCAAATTTTAAGTGCGCCAGGGATTGCCTTTTCTAAAGTAAATTATTCAAAAAATAATTTTCTACTGTCGCAAATTTTAATTACGCCAGGAATTGCCTTTTTAATAGTAAATTATTCAAAACATAATTTTCTACTGTCGCAAATTTTAATTACGCCAGGGATTGCCTTTTCTATAGTAAATTATTCAAAAATTAATTTTATACTGTCGCAAATTTTAAATACGCCAGGGATTGCCTTTTCTATAGTAAATTATTCAAAAAATAATTTTATACTGTCGCAAATTTTAAATACGCCAGGAATTGCCTTTTCTATAGTAAATTATTCAAAAAATAATTTTATACTGTCGCAAATTTTAATTGCGCCAAGGATTGCCTTTTCTATAGTAAATTATTCAAAAAATAATTTTATACTGTCGCAAATTTTAATTGCGCCAGGGATTGCCTTTTCTATAGTAAATTATTCAAAAAATAATTTTCTACTGTCGCAAATTTTAATTGCGCCAGGGATTGCCTTTTCTATAGTAAATTTTTCAAAAAATAATTTTTTACTATCGCAAGTTTTAATTACGCCAGGGATTGCCTTTTCTACAGTAAATTATTCAAAAAATAATTTTTTACTGTCGCAAATTTTAAGTGCGCCTGGGATTGCCTTTTCTATAGTAAATTATTCAAAAAATAATTTTATACTGTCGCAAATTTTAATTACGCCAGGGAGTGCCTTTTCTATAGTAAATTATTCAAAAAATAATTTTATACTGTCGCAAATTTTAATTGCGCCAGGGATTGCCTTTTCTATAGTAAATTATTCAAAAAATAATTTTCTACTGTCACAAATTTTAATTACGCCAGGGATTGCCTTTTCTACAGTAAATTATTCAAAAAATAATTTTCTACTGTCGCAAATTTTAAATATCCCAGGGATTGACTTTTCTATAGTAAATTATTCAAAAAATAATTTTCTACTGTCGCAAATTTTAAATATCCCAGAGATTGCCTTTTCTATAGTAAATTACTCAAAAAATAATTTTCTACTGTCGCAAATTTTAATTACGCCAGGGATTGCCTTTTCTATAGTAAATTATTCAAAAAATAATTTTCTACTGTCGCAAATTTTAATTGCGCCAGGGATTGCCTTTTCTATAGTAAATTATTCAAAAAATAATTTTATACTGTCGCAAATTTTAAGTGCGCCAGGGATTGCCTTTTCTATAGTAAATTATTCAAAAAATAATTTTATACTGTCGCAAATTTTAATTACGCCAGGGATTGCCTTTTCTATAGTAAATTATTCAAAAAATAATTTTATACTGTCGCAAATTTTAATTGCGCCAGGGATTGCCTTTTCTATAGTAAATTATTCAAAAAATAATTTTCTACTGTCGCAAATTTTAATTGCGCCAGGGATTGCCTTTTCTATAGTAAATTTTTCAAAAAATAATTTTTTAATATCGCAAGTTTTAATTACGCCAGGGATTGCCTTTTCTACAGTAAATTATTCAAAAAATAATTTTTTACTGTCGCATATTTTAAGTGCGCCAGGGATTGCCTTTTCTATAGTAAATTACTCAAAAAATAATTTTATACTGTCGCAAATTTTAATTGCGCCAGGGATTGCCTTTTCTATAGTAAATTATTCAAAAAATAATTTTCTACTGTCGCAAATTTTAGATATCCCAGGGATTGCCTTTTCTATAGTAAATTATTCAAAAAATAATTTTCTACTGTCGCAAATTTTAAATATCCCAGGGATTGCCTTTTCTATAGTAAGTTATTCAAAAAATAATTTTCTACTGTCGCAAATTTTAATTACGCCAGGGATTGCCTTTTCTATAGTAAATTATTCAAAAAATAATTTTCTACTGTCGCAAATTTTAATTGCGCCAGGGATTGCCTTTTCTATAGTAAATTATTCAAAAAATAATTTTATACTGTCGCAAATTTTAAGTGCGCCAGGGATTGCCTTCTCTATAGTAAATTATTCAAAAAATAATTTTATACTGTCGCAAATTTTAATTACGCCAGGGATTGCCTTTTCTATAGTAAATTATTCAAAAAATAATTTTCTACTTTCGCAAATTTTAATTACGCCAGGGATTGCCTTTTCTATAGTAAATTATTCAAAAAATAATTTTCAACTGTCGCAAGTTTTAATTACGCCAGGGATTGCCTTTTCTACAGTAAATTATTCAAAAAATAATTTTTTACTGTCGCAAATTTTAAGTGCGCCAGGGATTGCCTTTTCTATAGTAAATTATTCAAAAAATAATTTTATACTGTCGCAAATTTTAATTACGCCAGGGATTGCCTTTTCTATAGTAAATTATTCAAAAAATAATTTTATACTGTCGGAAATTTTAATTGCGCCAGGGATTGCCTTTTCTATAGTAAATTATTCAAAAAATAATTTTCTACTGTCGCAAATTTTAATTACGCCAGGGATTGCCTTTTCTACAGTAAATTATTCAAAAAATAATTTTCTACTGTCGCAAATTTTAAATATCCCAGGGATTGCCTTTTCTATACTAAATTATTCAAAAAATAATTTTCTACTGTCGCAAATTTTAAATATACCAGGGATTGCCTTTTCTATAGTAAATTATTCAAAAAATAATTTTCTACTGTCGCAAATTTTAATTACACCAGGGATTGCCTTTTCTATAGTAAATTATTCAAAAAATAATTCTCTACTCTCGCAAATTTTAATTGCGCCAGGGATTGCCTTTTCTATAGTAAATTATTCAAAAAATAATGTTATACTGTCGCAAATTTTAAGTGCGCCAGGGATTGCCTTTTCTATAGTAAATTATTCAAAAAATAATTTTATACTGTCGCAAATTTTAATTACGCCAGGGATTGCCTTTTCTATAGTAAATTATTCAAAAAATAATTTTCTACTGTCGCAAATATTAATTACGCCAGGGATTGCCTTTTCTATAGTAAATTATTCAAAAAATAATTTTCTACTGTCGCAAATTTTAATTGCGCCAGGGATTGCCTTTTCTATAGTAAATTATTCAAAAAATAATTTTCTACTGTCGCAAATTTTAAGTGCGCCAGGGATTGCCTTTTCTATAGTAAATTATTCAAAAAATAATTTTATACTGTCGGAAATTTTAATTACGCCAGGGATTGCCTTTTCTATAGTAAATTATTCAAAAAATAATTTTCAATTGTCGCAAATTTTAATTACGCCAGGGATTGCCTTTTCTATAGTAAATTATTCAAAAAATAATTTTCTACTGTCGCAAATTTTAATTGCGCCAGGGATTGCCTTTTCTATAGTAAATTATTCAAAAAATAATTTTCTACTGTCGCAAATTTTAAGTGCGCCAGGGATTGCCTTTTCTATAGTAAATTATTCAAAAAATAATTTTCAACTGTCGCAAATTTTAATTACGCCAGGGATTGCCTTTTCTATAGTAAATTATTCAAAAAATAATTTTCTACTGTCGCAAATTTTAATTGCGCCAGGGATTGCCTTTTCTATAGTAAATTATTCAAAAAATAATTTTCTACTGTCGCAAATTTTAAGTGCGCCAGGGATTGCCTTTTCTATAGTAAATTATTCAAAAAATAATTTTATACTGTCGGAAATTTTAATTACGCCAGGGATTGCCTTTTCTATAGTAAATTATTCAAAAAATAATTTTATACTGTCGCAAATTTTAATTACGCCAGGGATTGCCTTTTCTATAGTAAATTATTCAAAAAATAATTTTCTACTGTCGCAAATTTTAATTACGCCAGGGATTGCCTTTTCTACAGTAAATTATTCAAAATATAATTTTCTACTGTCGCAAATTTTAAATATCCCAGGGATTGCCTTTTCTATAGTAAATTATTCAAAAAATAATTGTCTACTGTCGCAAATTTTAAATATCCCAGGGATTGCCTTTTCTATAGTAAATTATTCAAAAAATAATTTTCTACTGTCGCAAATTTTTATTACGCCAGGGATTGCCTTTTCTATAGTAAATTATTCAAAAAATAATTTTCTACTGTCGCAAATTTTAATTGCGCCAGGGATTGCCATTTCTATAGTAAATTATTCAAAAAATAATTTTCTACTGTCGCAAATTTTAATTACGCCAGGGATTGCCTTTTCTGTAGTAAATTATTCAAAAAATAATTTTCTACTGTCGCAAATTTTAAATATCCCAGGGATTGCCTTTTCTATAGTAAATTATTCAAAAAATAATTTTCTACTGTCTCAAATTTTAAATATCCCAGGGATTGCAAAATATAATTTTCTACTGTCGCAAATTTTAATTAGGCCAGGGATTGCCTTTTCTATAGTAAATTATTCAAAAAATAATTTTTTACTGTCGCAAATTTTAAGTGCGCCAGGGATTGCCTTTTCTAGAGTAAATTATTCAAAAAATAGTTTTCTACTGTCGCAAATTTTAAGTGCGCCAAGGATTGCCTTTTCTATAGTATATTATTCAAAAAATAATTTTATACTGTCGGAAATTTTAATTACGCCAGGGATTGCCTTTTCTATAGTAAATTATCCAAAAAATAATTTTTTACTGTCGCAAATTTTAAGTGCGCCAGGGATTGCCTTTTCTATAGTAAATTATTCAAAAAATAATTTTTTACTGTCGCAAATTTTAAGTGCGCCAGGGATTGCCTTTTCTATAGTAAATTATTCAAAAAATAATTTTATACTGTCGCAAATTTTAATTACGCCAGGGATTGCCTTTTCTATAGTAAATTATTCAAAAAATAATTTTCAACTGTCGCAAATTTTAATTACGCCAGGGATTACCTTTTCTATAGTAAATTATTCAAAAAACAATTTTTTACTGTCGCAAATTTTAAGTGCGCCAGGGATTGCCTTTTCTATAGTAAATTATTCAAAAAATAATTTTCTACTGTCGCAAATTTTAAGTGCGCCAGGGATTGCCTTTTCTATAGTAAATTATTCAAAAAATAATTTTATACTGTCGCAAATTTTAATTACGCCAGGGATTGCCTTTTCTATAGTAAATTATTCAAAAAATAATTTTATACTGTCGCAAATTTTATTTACGCCAGGGATTGCCTTTTCTATAGTAAATTATTCAAAAAATAATTTTCTACTGTCGCAAATTTTAATTGCGCCAGGGATTGCCTTTTCTATAGTAAATTATTCAAAAAATAATTTTCTACTGTCGCAAATTTTAAGTGCGCCAGGGATTGCCTTTTCTATAGTAAATTATTCAAAAAATAATTGTATACTGTCGCAAATTTTAATTACGCCAGGGATTGCCTTTTCTATAGTAAATTATTCAAAAAATAATTTTATACTGTCGCAAATTTTAATTGCGCCAGGGATTGCCTTTTCTATAGTAAATTATTCAAAAAATAATTTTCTACTGTCGCAAATTTTAATTACGCCAGGGATTGCCTTTTCTACAGTAAATTATTCAAAATATAATTTTCTACTGTCGCAAATTTTAAATATCACAGGGATTGCCTTTTCTATAGTAAATTATTCAAAAAATAATTTTCTACTGTCGCAAATTTTAAATATCCCAGGGATGGCCTTTTCTATAGTAAATTATTCAAAAAATAATTTTCTACTGTCGCAAATTTTAAATATCCCAGGGATTGCCTTTTCTATAGTAAATTATTCAAAAAATAATTTTCTACTGTCGCAAATTTTAATTACGCCAGGGATTGCCTTTTCTATAGTAAATTATTCAAAAATAATTTTTTACTGTCGCAAATTTTGAGTGCGCCAGAGATTGCCTTTTCTATAGTAAATTATTCAAAAAATAATTTTATACTGTCGCAAATTTTAATTACGCCAGGGATTGCCTTTTCTATAGTAAATTATTCAAAAAATAATTTTTTACTGTCGCAAATTTTAAGTGCGCCAGGGATTGCCTTTTCTATAGTAAATTATTCAAAAAATAATTTTTTACTGTCGCAAATTTTAAGTGCGCCAGGGATTGCCTTTTCTATAGTAAATTATTCAAAAAATAATTTTATACTGTCGCAAATTTTAATTACGCCAGGGATTGCCTTTTCTATAGTAAATTATTCAAAAAATAATTTTCAACTGTCACAAATTTTAATTACGCCAGGGATTGCCTTTTCTATAGTAAATTATTCAAAAAATAAATTTCTACTGTCGCAAATTTTAATTGCGCCAGGGATTGCCTTTTCTATAGTAAATTATTCAAAAAATAATTTTCTACTGTCGCAAATTTTAAGTGCGCCAGGGATTGCCTTTTCTATAGTAAATTATTCAAAAAATAATTTTATACTGTCGCAAATTTTAATTACGCCAGGGATTGCCTTTTCTATAGTAAATTATTCAAAAAATAATTTTCTACTGTCGCAAATTTTAATTGCGCCAGGGATTGCCTTTTCTATAGTAAATTATTCAAAAAATAATTTTCTACTGTCGCAAATTTTAAGTGCGCCAGGGATTGCCTTTTCTATAGTAAATTATTCAAAAAATAATTTTATACTGTCGGAAATTTTAATTACGCCAGGGATTGCCTTTTCTATAGTAAATTATTCAAAAAATAATTTTATACTGTCGCAAATTTTAATTGCGCCAGGGATTGCCTTTTCTATAGTAAATTATTCAAAAAATTATTTTCAACTGTCGCAAATTGTAATTGCGCCATGGATTGCCTTTTCTATAGTAAATTATTCAAAAAATAATTTTTTACTGTCGCAAATTTTAAGTGCGCCAGGGATTGCCTTTTCTATAGTAAATTATGCAAAAAATAATTTTCTACTCTCGCAAATTTTAATTACGCCAGGGATTGCCTCTTCTATAGTAAATTATTCAAAAAATAATTTTCTACTGTCGCAAATTTTAATTACGCCAGGGATTGCCTTTTCCATAGTAAATTATTCAAAAAATAATTTTATACTGTCGCAAATTTTAATTACGCCAGGGATTGCCTTTTCTATAGTAAATTATTCAAAAAATAATTTTTTACTATCGCAAATTTTAAGTGCGCCAGGGATTGCCTTTTCTATAGTAAATTATTCAAAAAATAATTTTATACTGTCGCAAATTTTAATTACGCCAGGGATTGCCTTTTCTGTAGTAAATTATTCAAAAAATAATTTTTTACTGTCGCAAATTTTAAGTGCGCCAGGGATTGCCTTTTCTATAGTAAATTATTCAAAAAATAATTTTTTACTGTCGCAAATTTTAAGTGCGCCAGGGATTGCCTTTTCTATAGTAAATTATTCAAAAAATAATTTTATACTGTCGCAAATTTTAATTACGCCAGGGATTGCCTTTTCTATAGTAAATTATTCAAAAAATAATTTTCAACTGTCGCAAATTTTAATTACACCAGGGATTGCCTTTTCTATAGTAAATTATTCAAACAATAATTTTCTACTGTCGGAAATTTTAATTGCGCCAGGGATTGCCTTTTCTATAGTAAACTATTCAAAAAATAATTTTCTACTGTCGCAAATTTTAAGTGCGCCAGGGATTGCCTCTTCTATTGTAAATTATTCAAAAAATAATTTTATACTGTCGCAAATTTTAATTACGCCAGGGATTGCCTTTTCTATAGTAAATTATTCAAAAAATAATTTTCTACTGTCGCAAATTTTAATTGCGCCAAGGATTGCCGTTTCTATAGTAAATTATTCAAAAAATAATTTATACTGTCGCAAATTTTAATTACGCCAGGGATTGCCTTTTCTATAGTAAATTATTCAAAAAATAATTTTTTACTGTCGCAAATTTTAAGTGCGCCAGGGATTGCCTTTTCTATAGTAAATTATTCAAAAAATAATTTTTTACTGTCGCAAATTTTAAGTACGCCAGGGATTGCCTTTTCTATAGTAAATTATTCAAGAAGTAATTTTATACTGTCGCAAATTTTAATTACGCCAGCGATTGCCTTTTCTATAGTAAATTATTCAAAAAATAATTTTCAACTGTCGCAAATTTTAATTACGCCAGGGATTGCCTTTTCTATAGTAAATTATTCAAAAAATAATTTTCTACTGTCGCAAATTTTAGTTGCGCCAGGGATTGCCTTTTCTATAGTAAATTATTCAAAAATTAATTTTCTATTCTCGCAAATTTTAAGTGCGCCAGGGATTGCTTTTTCTATAGTAAATTATTCAAAAAATAATTTTATACTGTCGCAAATTTTAATTACGCCAGGGATTGCCTTTTCTATAGTAAATTATTCAAAAAATAATTTTCTACTGTCGCAAATTTTAATTACGCCAGGGATTGCCTTTTCTATAGTAAATTATTCAAAAAATAATTTTCTACTGTCGCAAATTGTAATTGCGCCAGGGATTGCCTTTTCTATAGTAAATTATTCAAAAAATAATTTTCTACTGTCGCAAATTTTAAGTGCGCCAGGGATTGCCTTTTCTATAGTAAATTATTCAAAAAATAATTTTATACTGTCGCAAATTTTAATTGCGCCAGGGATTGCCTTTTCTATAGTAAATTATTCAAAAAATAATTTTCTACTGTCGCAAATTTTAGTTACGCCAGGGATTGCCTTTTCTATAGTAAATTATTCAAAAAATAAATTTATACTGTCGCAAATTTTAATTACGCCAGGGATTGCCTTTTCTATAGTAAATTATTCAAAAAATAATTTTTTACTATCGCAAATTTTAAGTGCGCCAGGGATTGCCTTTTCTATAGTAAATTATTCAAAAAATATTTTTATACTGTCGCAAATTTTAATTACGCCAGGGATTGCCTTTTCTATAGTAAATTATTCAAAAAATAATTTTCAACTGTCGCAAATTTTAATTACACCAGGGATTGCCTTTTCTATAGTAAATTATTCAAAAAATAATTTTCTACTGTCGGAAATTTTAATTGCGCCAGGGATTGCCTTTTCTATAGTAAACTATTCAAAAAATAATTTTCTACTGTCGCAAATTTTAAGTGCGCCAGGGATTGCCTTTTCTATAGTAAATTATTCAAAAAATAATTTTATACTGTCGCAAATTTTAATTACGCCAGGGATTGCCTTTTCTATAGTAAATTATTCAAAAAATAATTTTCTACTGTCGCAAATTTTAATTGCGCCAACTATTGCCGTTTCTATAGTAAATTATTCAAAAAATAATTTTATACTGTCGCAAATTTTAATTACGCCAGGGATAGCTTTTTCTATAGTAAATTATTCAAAAAATAATTTTATACTGTCGCAAATTTTAATTACGCCAGGGATTGCCTTTTCTATAGTAAATTATTCAAAAAATAATTTTCTACTGTCGCAAATTTTAATTACGCCAGGGATTGCCTTTTCTATAGTAAATTATTCAAAAAATAATTTTCTACTGTCGCAAATTGTAATTGCGCCAGGGATTGCCTTTTCTATAGTAAATTATTCAAAAAATAATTTTCTACTGTCGCAAATTTTAAGTGCGCCAGGGATTGCCTTTTCTATAGTAAATTATTCAAAAAATAATTTTATACTGTCGCAAATTTTAATTGCGCCAGGGATTGCCTTTTCTATAGTAAATTATTCAAAAAATAATTTTCTACTGTCGCAAATTTTAATTACGCCAGGGATTGCCTTTTCTATAGTAAATTATTCAAAAAATAATTTTATACTGTCGCAAATTTTAATTACGCCAGGGATTGCCTTTTCTATAGTAAATTATTCAAAAAATAATTTTTTACTATCGCAAATTTTAAGTGCGCCAGGGATTGCCTTTTCTATAGTAAATTATTCAAAAAATAATTTTATACTGTCGCAAATTTTAATTACGCCAGGGATTGCCTTTTCTATAGTAAATTATTCAAAAAATAATTTTTTACTGTCGCAAATTTTAAGTGCGCCAGGGATTGCCTTTTCTATAGTAAATTATTCAAAAAATAATTTTTTACTGTCGCAAATTTTAAGTGCGCCAGGGATTGCCTTTTCTATAGTAAATTATTCAAAAAATAATTTTATACTGTCGCAAATTTTAAATACGCCACGGATTGCCTTTTCTATAGTAAATTATTCAAAAAATAATTTTCAACTGTCGCAAATTTTAATTACACCAGGGATTGCCTTTTCTATAGTAAATTATTCAAAAAATAATTTTCTACTGTCGGAAATTTTAATTGCGCCAGGGATTGCCTTTTTTATAGTAAACTATTCAAAAAATAATTTTCTACTGTCGCAAATTTTAAGTGCGCCAGAGATTGCCTTTTCTATAGTAAATTATTCAAAAAATAATTTTATACTGTCGCAAATTTTAATTACGCCAGGGATTGCCTTTTCTATAGTAAAATATTCAAAAAATAATTTTCTACTGTCGGAAATTTTAATTGCGCCAAGGATTGCCGTTTCTATAGTAAATTATTCAAAAAATAATTTTATACTGTCGCAAATTTTAATTACGCCAGGGATTGCCTTTTCTATAGTAAATTATTCAAAAAATAATTTTTTACTGTCGCAAATTTGAAGTGCGCCAGGGATTGCCTTTTCTATAGTAAATTATTCAAAAAATAATTTTTTACTGTCGCAAATTGTAATTGCGCCAGGGATTGCCTTTTCTATAGTAAATTATTCAAAAAATAATTTTCTACTGTCGCAAATTTTAAGTGCGCCAGGGATTGCCTTTTCTATAGTAAATTATTCAAAAAATAATTTTATACTGTCGCAAATTTTAATTGCGCCAGGGATTGCCTTTTCTATAGTAAATTATTCAAAAAATAATTTTCTACTGTCGCAAATTTTAATTACGCCAGGGATTGCCTTTTCTATAGTAAATTATTCAAAAAATAATTTTCTACTGTCGCAAATTGTAATTGCGCCAGTGATTGCCTTTTCTATAGTAAATTATTCAAAAAATAATTTTCTACTGTCGCAAATTTTAAGTGCGCCAGGGATTGCCTTATCTATAGTAAATTATTCAAAAAATAATTTTATACTGTCGCAAATTTTAATTGCGCCAGGGATTGCCTTTTCTATAGTAAATTATTCAAAAAATAATTTTCTACTGTCGCAAATTTTAATTACGCCAGGGATTGCCTTTTCTATAGTAAATTATTCAAAAAATAATTTTATACTGTCGCAAATTTTAATTACGCCAGGGATTGCCTTTTCTATAGTAAATTATTCAAAAAATAATTTTTTACTATCGCAAATTTTAAGTGCGCCAGGGATTGCCTTTTCTATAGTAAATTATTCAAAAAATAATTTTATACTGTCGCAAATTTTAATTACGCCAGGGATTGCCTTTTCTATAGTAAATTATTCAAAAAATAATTTTTTACTGTCGCAAATTTTAAGTGCGCCAGGGATTGCCTTTTCTATAGTAAATTATTCAAAAAATAATTTTTTACTGTCGCAAATTTTAAGTGCGCCAGGGATTGCCTTTTCTATAGTAAATTATTCAAAAAATAATTTTATACTGTCGCAAATTTTAATTACGCCAGGGATTGCCTTTTCTATAGTAAATTATTCAAAAAATAATTTTCAACTGTCGCAAATTTTAATTACACCAGGGATTGCCTTTTCTATAGTAAATTATTCAAAAAATAATTTTCTACTGTCGGAAATTTTAATTGCGCCAGGGATTGCCTTTTTTATAGTAAACTATTCAAAAAATAATTTTCTACTGTCGCAAATTTTAAGTGCGCCAGGGATTGCCTTTTCTATAGTAAATTATTCAAAAAATAATTTTATACTGTCGCAAATTTTAATTACGCCAGGGATTGCCTTTTCTATAGTAAAATATTCAAAAAATAATTTTCTACTGTCGGAAATTTTAATTGCGCCAAGGATTGCCGTTTCTATAGTAAATTATTCAAAAAATAATTTTATACTGTCGCAAATTTTAATTACGCCAGGGATTGCCTTTTCTATAGTAAATTATTCAAAAAATAATTTTTTACTGTCGCAAATTTGAAGTGCGCCAGGGATTGCCTTTTCTATAGTAAATTATTCAAAAAATAATTTTTTACTGTCGCAAATTTTAAGTACGCCAGGGATTGCCTTTTCTATAGTAAATTATTCAAAAGGTAATTTTATACTGTCGCAAATTTTAATTACGCCAGCGATTGCCTTTTCTATAGTAAATTATTCAAAAAATAATTTTCAACTCTCGCAAATGTTAATTACGCCAGGGATTGCCATTTCTATAGTAAATTATTCAAAAAATAATTTTCTACTGTCGCAAATTTTAATTGCGCCAGGGATTGCCTTTTCTATAGTAAATTATTCAAAAATTAATTTTCTATTCTCGCAAATTTTAAGTGCGCCAGGGATTGCTTTTTCTATAGTAAATTATTCAAAAAATAATTTTATACTGTCGCAAATTTTAATTACGCCAGGGATTGCCTTTTCTATAGTAAATTATTCAAAAAATAATTTTCTACTGTCGCAAATTTTAATTACGCCAGGGATTGCCTATTCTATAGTAAATTATTCAAAAAATAATTTTCTACTGTCGCAAATTGTAATTGCGCCAGGGATTGCCTTTTCTATAGTAAATTATTCAAAAAATAATTTTCTACTGTCGCAAATTTTAAGTGCGCCAGGGATTGCCTTTTCTATAGTAAATTATTCAAAAAATAATTTTAAACTGTCGCAAATTTTAATTGCGCCAGGGATTGCCTTTTCTATAGTAAATTATTCAAAAAATAATTTTCTACTGTCGCAAATTTTAATTACGCCAGGGATTGCCTTTTCTATAGTAAATTATTCAAAAAATAATTTTTTACTGTCGCAAATTTTAAGTGCGCCAGGTATTGCCTTTTCTATAGTAAATTATTCAAAAAATAATTTTTTACTGTCGCAAATTTTAACTAAGCCAGGGATTGCCTTTTCTATAGTAAATTATTCAAAAAATAATTTTTTACTGTCGCAAATTTTAATTGCGCCATGGATTGCCTTTTCTATAGTAAATTATTCAAAAAATAATTTTCTACTGTCGCAAATTTTAATTACGCCAGGGATTGCCTTTTCTATAGTAAATTATTCAAAAAATAATTTTTTACTGTCGCAAATTTTAAGTTCGCCAGGGATTGCCTTTTCTATAGTTAATTTTGCAAAAAATAATTTTTTACTGTCGCAAATTTTAATTACGCCAGGGATTGCCTTTTCTATAGTAAATTATTCAAAAAATAATTTTTTATTATCGCAAGTTTTAATTGCGCCAGGGACTGCCTTTTCTACAGCAAATTATTCAAAAAATAATTTTCTACTGGCGCAAATTTTAATTACGCCATGGATTTCCTTTTCTGTCGTAAATTATTCAAAAAATAATTTTTTACTGTCGCAAATTTTAAGTGCGCCAGGGATTGCCTTTTCTATAGTAAATTTTGCAAAAAATAATTTTCTACTGTCGCAAATTTTAATTACGCCAGGGATTGCCTTTTCTATAGTAAATTATTCAAAAAATAATTTTCAACTGTCGCAAATTTTAAATACGCCAGGGATTGCCTTTTCTATAGTAAATTATTCAAAAAATAATTTTCTACTATCGCAAATTTTAATTACGCCAGGGATTGCCTTTTCTATAGTAAATTATTCAAAAAATAATTTTCTACTGTCGCAAATTTTAATTGCCTTTTCTATAGTAAATTATTCAAAAAATAATTTTTTACTGTCGCAAATTTTAATTACGCCAAGGATTGCCTTTTCTATAGTAAATTATTCAAAAAATAATTTTTTACTGTCGCAAATTTTAAATACGCCAGGGATTGCCTTTTCTATAGTAAATTATTCAAAAAATAATTTTTTACTGTCGCAAATTTTAATTACGCCAGGGATTGCCTTTTCTATAGTAAATTATTCAAAAAATAATTTTTTACTGTCGCAAATTTTAAATATCCCAAGGATTGCCTTTTCTATAGAAAATTATTCAAAAAATAATTTTTTACTGTCGCAAATTTTAATTACGCCAGGGATTGCCTTTTCTATAGTAAATTATTCAAAAAAAAATTTTTTACTGTCGCAAATTTCAAATCCGCCAGGGATTGCCTTTTCTATAGTAAATTATTCAAAAAATCATTTTATATTGTCGCAAATTTTAATTACGCCAGGTATTGCCTTTTCTATAGTAAATTATTCAAAAAATAATTTTCTACTGTCGCAAATTTTAATTACGCCAGGGATTGCCTTTTCTATAGTAAATTATTCAAAAAATAATTTTCTACTGTCACAAATTTTAATTACGCCAGGGATTGCCTTTTCTATAGTAAATTATTCAAAAAATAATTTTTTACTGTCGCAAATTTTAATTGCGCCAGGGATTGCCTTTTATATAGTAAATTATTCAAAAAATAATTTTTTACTCTCGCAAATTTTAATTGCTCCAGGATTGCCTTTTCTATAGTATATTATTCAAAAAATAATTTTTTACTGCCGGAAATTTTAAGTGCGCCAGGGATTGCCTTTTCTATAGTAAATTATTCAAAAAATAATTTTTTACTGTCGCAAGTTTTAACTACGCCAGGGATTGCCTTTTCTATAGTAAAATATTCAAAAAATAATTTTCTACTGTCGGAAATTTTAATTGCGCCAAGGATTGCCGTTTCTATAGTAAATTATTCAAAAAATAATTTTATACTGTCGCAAATTTTAATTACGCCAGGGATTGCCTTTTCTATAGTAAATTATTCAAAAAATAATTTTTTACTGTCGCAAATTTGAAGTGCGCCAGGGATTGCCTTTTCTATAGTAAATTATTCAAAAAATAATTTTTTACTGTCGCAAATTTTAAGTACGCCAGGGATTGCCTTTTCTATAGTAAATTATTCAAAAAGTAATTTTATACTGTCGCAAATTTTAATTACGCCAGCGATTGCCTTTTCTATAGTAAATTATTCAAAAAATAATTTTCAACTCTCGCAAATGTTAATTACGCCAGGGATTGCCATTTCTATAGTAAATTATTCAAAAAATAATTTTCTACTGTCGCAAATTTTAATTGCGCCAGGGATTGCCTTTTCTATAGTAAATTATTCAAAAATTAATTTTCTATTCTCGCAAATTTTAAGTGCGCCAGGGATTGCTTTTTCTATAGTAAATTATTCAAAAAATAATTTTATACTGTCGCAAATTTTAATTACGCCAGGGATTGCCTTTTCTATAGTAAATTATTCAAAAAATAATTTTCTACTGTCGCAAATTTTAATTACGCCAGGAATTGCCTTTTCTATAGTAAATTATTCAAAAAATAATTTTCTACTGTCGCAAATTGTAATTGCGCCAGGGATTGCCTTTTCTATAGTAAATTATTCAAAAAATAATTTTCTACTGTCGCAAATTTTAAGTGCGCCAGGTATTGCCTTTTCTATAGTAAATTATTCAAAAAATAATTTTTTACTGTCGCAAATTTTAACTACGCCAGGGATTGCCTTTTCTATAGTAAATTATTCAAAAAATAATTTTTTACTGTCGCAAATTTTAATTGCGCCATGGATTGCCTTTTCTATAGTAAATTATTCAAAAAATAATTTTCTACTGTCGCAAATTTTAATTACGCCAGGGATTGCCTTTTCTATAGTAAATTATTCAAAAAATAATTTTTTACTGTCGCAAATTTTAAGTTCGCCAGGGATTGCCTTTTCTATAGTTAATTTTGCAAAAAATAATTTTTTACTGTCGCAAATTTTAATTACGCCAGGGATTGCCTTTTCTATAGTAAATTATTCAAAAAATAATTTTCTACTGTCACAAATTTTAATTACGCCAGGGATTGCCTTTTCTATAGTAAATTATTCAAAAAATAATTTTTTACTGTCGCAAATTTTAATTGCGCCAGGGATTGCCTTTTATATAGTAAATTATTCAAAAAATAATTTTTTACTCTCGCAAATTTTAATTGCTCCAGGATTGCCTTTTCTATAGTATATTATTCAAAAAATAATTTTTTACTGCCGGAAATTTTAAGTGCGCCAGGGATTGCCTTTTCTATAGTAAATTATTCAAAAAATAATTTTTTACTGTCGCAAGTTTTAACTACGCCAGGGATTGCCTTTTCTATAGTAAAATATTCAAAAAATAATTTTCTACTGTCGGAAATTTTAATTGCGCCAAGGATTGCCGTTTCTATAGTAAATTATTCAAAAAATAATTTTATACTGTCGCAAATTTTAATTACGCCAGGGATTGCCTTTTCTATAGTAAATTATTCAAAAAATAATTTTTTACTGTCGCAAATTTGAAGTGCGCCAGGGATTGCCTTTTCTATAGTAAATTATTCAAAAAATAATTTTTTACTGTCGCAAATTTTAAGTACGCCAGGGATTGCCTTTTCTATAGTAAATTATTCAAAAAGTAATTTTATACTGTCGCAAATTTTAATTACGCCAGCGATTGCCTTTTCTATAGTAAATTATTCAAAAAATAATTTTCAACTCTCGCAAATGTTAATTACGCCAGGGATTGCCATTTCTATAGTAAATTATTCAAAAAATAATTTTCTACTGTCGCAAATTTTAATTGCGCCAGGGATTGCCTTTTCTATAGTAAATTATTCAAAAATTAATTTTCTATTCTCGCAAATTTTAAGTGCGCCAGGGATTGCTTTTTCTATAGTAAATTATTCAAAAAATAATTTTATACTGTCGCAAATTTTAATTACGCCAGGGATTGCCTTTTCTATAGTAAATTATTCAAAAAATAATTTTCTACTGTCGCAAATTTTAATTACGCCAGGGATTGCCTTTTCTATAGTAAATTATTCAAAAAATAATTTTCTACTGTCGCAAATTGTAATTGCGCCAGGGATTGCCTTTTCTATAGTAAATTATTCAAAAAATAATTTTCTACTGTCGCAAATTTTAAGTGCGCCAGGTATTGCCTTTTCTATAGTAAATTATTCAAAAAATAATTTTTTACTGTCGCAAATTTTAACTACGCCAGGGATTGCCTTTTCTATAGTAAATTATTCAAAAAATAATTTTTTACTGTCGCAAATTTTAATTGCGCCATGGATTGCCTTTTCTATAGTAAATTATTCAAAAAATAATTTTCTACTGTCGCAAATTTTAATTACGCCAGGGATTGCCTTTTCTATAGTAAATTATTCAAAAAATAATTTTTTACTGTCGCAAATTTTAAGTTCGCCAGGGATTGCCTTTTCTATAGTTAATTTTGCAAAAAATAATTTTTTACTGTCGCAAATTTTAATTACGCCAGGGATTGCCTTTTCTATAGTAAATTATTCAAAAAATAATTTTCTACTGTCACAAATTTTAATTACGCCAGGGATTGCCTTTTCTATAGTAAATTATTCAAAAAATAATTTTTTACTGTCGCAAATTTTAATTGCGCCAGGGATTGCCTTTTATATAGTA
Source organism: Dioctria linearis (assembly GCA_963930735.1). Taxonomy (NCBI): domain Eukaryota; kingdom Metazoa; phylum Arthropoda; class Insecta; order Diptera; family Asilidae; genus Dioctria; species Dioctria linearis. Next base: position 24,071 of record CAWVNZ010000422.1, on the reverse strand, counting down.
AATTATTCAAAAAATAATTTTTTACTCTCGCAAATTTTAATTGCTCCAGGATTGCCTTTTCTATAGTATATTATTCAAAAAATAATTTTTTACTGCCGGAAATTTTAAGTGCGCCAGGGATTGCCTTTTCTATAGTAAATTATTCAAAAAATAATTTTTTACTGTCGCAAGTTTTAACTACGCCAGGGATTGCCTTTTCTATAGTAAAATATTCAAAAAATAATTTTCAACTGTCGGAAATTTTAATTGCGCCAAGGATTGCCGTTTCTATAGTAAATTATTCAAAAAATAATTTTATACTGTCGCAAATTTTAATTACGCCAGGGATTGCCTTTTCTATAGTAAATTATTCAAAAAATAATTTTTTACTGTCGCAAATTTTAATTACGCCAGGGATTGCCTTTTCTATAGTAAATTATTCAAAAAATAATTTTTTACTGTCGCAAATTTGAAGTGCGCCAGGGATTGCCTTTTCTATAGTAAATTATTCAAAAAATAATTTTTTACTGTCGCAAATTTTAAGTACGCCAGGGATTGCCTTTTCTATAGTAAATTATTCAAAAAGTAATTTTATACTGTCGCAAATTTTAATTACGCCAGCGATTGCCTTTTCTATAGTAAATTATTCAAAAAATAATTTTCAACTCTCGCAAATGTTAATTACGCCAGGGATTGCCATTTCTATAGTAAATTATTCAAAAAATAATTTTCTACTGTCGCAAATTTTAATTGCGCCAGGGATTGCCTTTTCTATAGTAAATTATTCAAAAATTAATTTTCTATTCTCGCAAATTTTAAGTGCGCCAGGGATTGCTTTTTCTATAGTAAATTATTCAAAAAATAATTTTATACTGTCGCAAATTTTAATTACGCCAGGGATTGCCTTTTCTATAGTAAATTATTCAAAAAAATAATTTTCTACTGTCGCAAATTTTAATTACGCCAGGGATTGCCTTTTCTATAGTAAATTATTCAAAAAATAATTTTCTACTGTCGCAAATTGTAATTGCGCCAGGGATTGCCTTTTCTATAGTAAATTATTCAAAAAATAATTTTCTACTGTCGCAAATTTTAAGTGCGCCAGGGATTGCCTTTTCTATAGTAAATTATTCAAAAAATAATTTTAAACTGTCGCAAATTTTAATTGCGCCAGGGATTGCCTTTTCTATAGTAAATTATTCAAAAAATAATTTTCTACTGTCGCAAATTTTAATTACGCCAGGGATTGCCTTTTCTATAGTAAATTATTCAAAAAATAATTTTTTACTGTCGCAAATTTTAAGTGCGCCAGGTATTGCCTTTTCTATAGTAAATTATTCAAAAAATAATTTTTTACTGTCGCAAATTTTAACTACGCCAGGGATTGCCTTTTCTATAGTAAATTATTCAAAAAATAATTTTTTACTGTCGCAAATTTTAATTGCGCCATGGATTGCCTTTTCTATAGTAAATTATTCAAAAAATAATTTTCTACTGTCGCAAATTTTAATTACGCCAGGGATTGCCTTTTCTATAGTAAATTATTCAAAAAATAATTTTTTACTGTCGCAAATTTTAAGTTCGCCAGGGATTGCCTTTTCTATAGTTAATTTTGCAAAAAATAATTTTTTACTGTCGCAAATTTTAATTACGCCAGGGATTGCCTTTTCTATAGTAAATTATTCAAAAAATAATTTTTTATTATCGCAAGTTTTAATTGCGCCAGGGACTGCCTTTTCTACAGCAAATTATTCAAAAAATAATTTTCTACTGGCGCAAATTTTAATTACGCCATGGATTTCCTTTTCTATCGTAAATTATTCAAAAAATAATTTTTTACTGTCGCAAATTTTAAGTGCGCCAGGGATTGCCTTTTCTATAGTAAATTTTGCAAAAAATAATTTTCTACTGTCGCAAATTTTAATTACGCCAGGGATTGCCTTTTCTATAGTAAATTATTCAAAAAATAATTTTCAACTGTCGCAAATTTTAAATACGCCAGGGATTGCCTTTTCTATAGTAAATTATTCAAAAAATAATTTTCTACTATCGCAAATTTTAATTACGCCAGGGATTGCCTTTTCTATAGTAAATTATTCAAAAAATAATTTTCTACTGTCGCAAATTTTAATTGCCTTTTCTATAGTAAATTATTCAAAAAATTATTTTTTACTGTCGCAAATTTTAATTACGCCAAGGATTGCCTTTTCTATAGTAAATTATTCAAAAAATAATTTTTTACTGTCGCAAATTTTAAATACGCCAGGGATTGCCTTTCTATAGTAAATTATTCAAAAAATTATTTTTTACTGTCGCAAATTTTAATTACGCCAGGGATTGCCTTTTCTATAGTAAATTATTCAAAAAATAATTTTTTACTGTCGCAAATTTTAAATATCCCAAGGATTGCCTTTTCTATAGAAAATTATTCAAAAAATAATTTTTTACTGTCGCAAATTTTAATTACGCCAGGGATTGCCTTTTCTATAGTAAATTATTCAAAAAAAAATTTTTTACTGTCGCAAATTTCAAATCCGCCAGGGATTGCCTTTTCTATAGTAAATTATTCAAAAAATCATTTTATATTGTCGCAAATTTTAAATACGCCAGGGATTGCCTTTTCTATAGTAAATTATTCAAAAAATAATTTTCTACTATCGCAAATTTTAATTACGCCAGGGATTGCCTTTTCTATAGTAAATTATTCAAAAAATAATTTTCTACTGTCGCAAATTTTAATTGCCTTTTCTATAGTAAATTATTCAAAAAATTATTTTTTACTGTCGCAAATTTTAATTACGCCAAGGATTGCCTTTTCTATAGTAAATTATTCAAAAAATATTTTCTACTGTCGCAAATTTTAATTACGCCAGTGATTGCCTTTTCTATAGTAAATTATTCAAAAAATAATTTTTTACTGTCGCAAATTTTAAGTGCGCTAGGGATTGCCTTTTCTATAGTAAATTTTGCAAAAAATAATTTTTTACTGTCGAAAATTTTAATTACGCCAGGGATTGCCTTTTCTATAGTAAATTATTCAAAAAATAATTTTTTACTATCGCAAGTTTTAATTGCGCCAGGGACTGCCTTTTCTACAGCAAATTATTCAAAAAATAATTTTCTACTGTCGCAAATTTTAATTACGCCAGGGATTGCCTTTTCTATAGTAAATTATTCAAAAAATCATTTTATATTGTCGCAAATTTTAATTACGCCAGGTATTGCCTTTTCTATAGTAAATTATTCAAAAAATAATTTTCTACTGTCGCAAATTTTAATTACGCCAGGGATTGCCTTTTCTATAGTAAATTATTCAAAAAATAATTTTCTACTGTTGCAAATTTTAATTACGCCAGGGATTGCCTTTTCTATAGTAAATTATTCAAAAAATAATTTTTTACTGTCGCAAATTTTAATTGCGCCAGGGATTGCCTTTTATATAGTAAATTATTCAAAAAATAATTTTTTACTCTCGCAAATTTTAATTGCTCCAGGATTGCCTTTTCTATAGTAAATTATTCAAAAAATAATTTTTTACTGCCGGAAATTTTAAGTGCGCCAGGGATTGCCTTTTCTATAGTAAATTATTCAAAAAATAATTTTTTACTGTCGCAAGTTTTAATTACGACAGGGATTGCCTTTTCTATAGTAAATTATTCAAAAAATAATTTTCTACTGTCGCAAATTTTAAGTGCGCCAGGGATTGCCTTTTCTATAGTAAATTATTCAAAAAATAATTTTCTACTGTCGCAAATTTTAATTACGCCAGGGATTGCCTTTTCTATAGTAAATTATTCAAAAAATAATTTTCTACTGTCGCAAATTGTAATTGCGCCAGGGATTGCCTTTTCTATAGTAAATTATTCACAAAATAATTTTCTACTGTCGCAAATTTTAAGTGCGCCAGGGATTGCCTTTTCTATAGTAAATTATTCAAAAAATAATTTTATACTGTCGCAAATTTTAATTGCGCCAGGGATTGCCTTTTCTATAGTAAATTATTCAAAAAATAATTTTCTACTGCCGCAAATTTTAATTACGCCAGGGATTGCCTTTTCTATAGTAAATTATTCAAAAAATAATTTTTTACTGTCGCAAATTTTAAGTGCGCCAGGTATTGCCTTTTCTATAGTAAATTATTCAAAAAATAATTTTTTACTGTCGCAAATTTTAACTACGCCAGGGATTGCCTTTTCTATAGTAAATTATTCAAAAAATAATTTTTTACTGTCGCAAATTTTAATTGCGCCATGGATTGCCTTTTCTATAGTAAATTATTCAAAAAATAATTTTCTACTGTCGCAAATTTTAATTACGCCAGGGATTGCCTTTTCTATAGTAAATTATTCAAAAAATAATTTTTTACTGTCGCAAATTTTAAGTGCGCCAGGGATTGCCTTTTCTATAGTAAATTTTGCAAAAAATAATTTTTTACTGTCGCAAATTTTAATTACGCCAGGGATTGCCTTTTCTATAGTAAATTATTCAAAAAATAATTTTTTACTATCGCAAGTTTTAATTGCGCCAGGGACTGCCTTTTCTACAGCAAATTATTCAAAAAATAATTTTCTACTGTCGCAAATTTTAATTACGCCAGGGATTGCCTTTTCTATAGTAAATTATTCAAAAAATAATTTTTTACTGTCGCAAATTTTATGTGCGCCAGGGATTGCCTTTTCTGTAGTAAATTTTGCAAAAAATAATTTTCTACTGTCGCAAATTTTAATTACGCCAGGGATTGCCTTTTCTATAGTAAATTATTCAAAAAATAATTTTTTACTATCGCAAGTTTTAATTGCGCCAGGGACTGCCTTTTCTACAGCAAATTATTCAAAAAATAATTTTCTACTGTCGCAAATTTTAATTACGCCAGGGATTGCCTTTTCTATAGTAAATTATTCAAAAAATAATTTTTTACTGTCGCAAATTTTAAGTGCGCCAGGGATTGCCTTTTCTATAGTAAATTTTGCAAAAAATAATTTTCTACTGTCGCAAATTTTAATTACGCCAGGGATTGCCTTTTCTATAGTAAATTATTCAAAAAATAATTTTCAACTGTCGCAAATTTTAAATACGCCAGGGATTGCCTTTTCTATAGTAAATTATTCAAAAAATAGTTTTCTACTGTCGCAAATTTTAATTACGCCAGGGATTGCCATTTCTATAGTAAATTATTCAAAAAATAATTTTCTACTGTCGCCAATTTTAATTGCCTTTTCTATAGTAAATTATTCAAAAAATAATTTTTTACTGTCGCAAATTTTAATTACGCCAAGGATTGCCTTTTCTATAGTAAATTATTCAAAAAATAATTTTTTACTGTCGCAAATTTTAAATACGCCAGGGATTGCCTTTTCTATAGTAAATTATTCAAAAAATAATTTTTTACTGTCGCAAATTTTAATTACGCCAGGGATTGCCTTTTCTATAGTAAATTATTCAAAAAATTATTTTTTACTGTCGCAAATTTTAAATATCCCAAGGATTGCCTTTTCTATAGTAAATTATTCAAAAAATAATTTTTTACTGTCGCAAATTTTAATTACGCCAGGGATTGCCTTTTCTATAGTAAATTATTCAAAAAATAATTTTTTACTGTCGCAAATTTCAAATCCGCCAGGGATTGCCTTTTCTATAGTAAATTATTCAAAAAAATCATTTTATACTGTCGCAAATTTTAATTACGCCAGGTATTGCCTTTTCTATAGTAAATTATTCAAAAAATAATTTTCTACTGTCGCAAATTTTAATTACGCCAGGGATTGCCTTTTCTATAGTAAATTATTCAAAAAATAATTTTCTACTGTCGCAAATTTTAATTACGCCAGGGATTGCCTTTTCTATAGTAAATTATTCAAAAAATAATTTTTTACTGTCGCAAATTTTAATTGCGCCAGGGATTGCCTTTTATATTGTAAATTATTCAAAAAATAATTTTTTACTCTCGCAAATTTTAATTGCTCCAGGATTGCCTTTTCTATAGTAAATTATTCAAAAAATAATTTTTTACTGCCGGAAATTTTAAGTGCGCCAGGGATTGCCTTTTCTATAGTAAATTATTCAAAAAATAATTTTTTACTGTCGCAAATTTTAATTGCCTTTTCTATAGTAAATTATTCAAAAAATAATTTTTTACTGTCGCAAATTTTAATTACGCCAAGGATTGCCTTTTCTATAGTAAATTATTCAAAAAATCATTTTATACTGTCGCAAATTTTAATTACGCCAGGTATTGCCTTTTCTATAGTAAATTATTCAAAAAATAATTTTCTACTGTCGCAAATTTTAAATACGCCAGGGATTGCCTTTTCTATAGTAAATTATTCAAAAAATAATGTTCTACTGTCGCAAATTTTAATTACGCCAGGGATTGCCATTTCTATAGTAAATTATTCAAAAAATAATTTTCTACTGTCGCAAATTTTAATTGCCTTTTCTATAGTAAATTATTCAAAAAATAATTTTTTACTGTCGCAAATTTGAATTACGCCAAGGATTGCCTTTTCTATAGTAAATTATTCAAAAAATAATTTTTTACTGTCGCAAATTTTAATTACGCCAGGTATTGCCTTTTCTATAGTAAATTATTCAAAAAATAATTTTTTACTGTCGCAAATTTTAACTACGCCAGGGATTGCCTTTTCTATAGTAAATTATTCAAAAAATAATTTTTTACTATCGCAAGTTTTAATTGCGCCAGGGACTGCCTTTTCTACAGCAAATTATTCAAAAAATAATTTTCTACTGTCGCAAATTTTAATTACGCCAGGGATTGCCTTTTCTATAGTAAATTATTCAAAAAATAATTTTTTACTGTCGCAAATTTTAAGTGCGCCAGGGATTGCCTTTTCTATAGTAAATTTTGCAAAAATAATTTTCTACTGTCGCAAATTTTAATTACGCCAGGGATTGCCTTTTCTATAGTAAATTATTCAAAAAATAATTTTCAACTGTCGCAAATTTTAAATACGCCAGGGATTGCCTTTTCTATAGTAAATTATTCAAAAAATAGTTTTCTACTGTCGCAAATTTTAATTACGCCAGGGATTGCCATTTCTATAGTAAATTATTCAAAAAATAATTTTCTACTGTCGCAAATTTTAATTGCCTTTTCTATAGTAAATTATTCAAAAAATAATTTTTTACTGTCGCAAATTTTAATTACGCCAAGGATTGCCTTTTCTATAGTAAATTATTCAAAAAATAATTTTTTACTGTCGCAAATTTTAAATACGCCAGGGATTGCCTTTTCTATAGTAAATTATTCAAAAAATAATTTTTTACTGTCGCAAATTTTAATTACGCCAGGGATTGCCTTTTCTATAGTAAATTATTCAAAAAATTATTTTTTACTGTCGCAAATTATAAATATCCCAAGGATTGCCTTTTCTATAGTAAATTATTCAAAAAATAATTTTTTACTGTCGCAAATTTTAATTACGCCAGGGATTGCCTTTTCTATAGTAAATTATTCAAAAATAATTTTTTACTGTCGCAAATTTCAAATCCGCCAGGGATTGCCTTTTCTATAGTAAATTATTCAAAAAATCATTTTATACTGTCGCAAATTTTAATTACGCCAGGTATTGCCTTTTCTATAGTAAATTATTCAAAAAATAATTTTCTACTGTCGCAAATTTTAAGTGCGCCAGGGATTGCCTTTTCTATAGTAAATAATTCAAAAAATAATTTTCTACTGTCGCAAATTTTAATTACGCCAGGGATTGCCTTTTCTATAGTAAATTATTCAAAAAATAATTTTTTACTGTCGCAAATTTTAATTGCGCCAGGGATTGCCTTTTATATTGTAAATTATTCAAAAAATAATTTTTTACTCTCGCAAATTTTAATTGCTCCAGGATTGCCTTTTCTATAGTAAATTATTCAAAAAATAATTTTTTACTGCCGGAAATTTTAAGTGCGCCAGGGATTGCCTTTTCTATAGTAAATTATTCAAAAAATAATTTTTTACTGTCGCAAGTTTTAATTACGACAGGGATTGCCTTTTCTATAGTAAATTATTCAAAAAATAATTTTCTACTGTCGCAAATTTTAAGTGGGCCAGGGATTGCCTTTTCTATAGTAAATTATTCAAAAAATAATTTTATACTGTCGCAAATTTTAATTGCGCCAGGGATTGCCTTTTCTATAGTAAATTATTCAAAAAATAATTTTCTACTGTCGCAAATTTTAATTAGGCCAGGGATTGCATTTTCTATAGTAAATTATTCAAAAAATAATTTTTTACTGTCGCAAATTTTAAGTGCGCCAGGGATTGCCTTTTCTATAGTAAATTATTCAAAAAAGAATTTTCTACTGTCGCAAATTTTAATTACGCCAGGGATTGCCTTTTCTATAGTAAATTATTCAAAAAATAATTTTCAACTGTCGCAAATTTTAATTGCGCCAGGGATTGCCTTTTCTATAGTAAATTATTCAAAAAATAATTTTTTACTGTCGCAAATTTTAATTACGCCAGGGATTGCCTTTTCTATAGTAAATTATTCAAAAAATCATTTTATACTGTCGCAAATTTTAATTACGCCAGGTATTGCCTTTTCTATAGTAAATTATTCAAAAAATAATTTTCTACTGTCGCAAATTTTAATTACGCCAGGGATTGCCTTTTCTATAGCAAATTATTCAAAATATAATTTTCAACTGTCGCAAATTTTAATTACGCCAGGGATTGCCTTTTCTATAGTAAATTATTCAAAAAATAATTTTCTACTGTCGCAAATTTTAATTGCGCCAGGGATTGCTTTTTTTTATAGTAAATTATTCAAAAAATAATTTTCTACTGTCGCAAATTTTAAGTGAGCCAGGGATTGCCTTTTCTATAGTAAATTATTCAAAAAATAATTTTATACTGTCGCAAATTTTAATTACGCCAGGGATTGCCTTTTCTATAGTAAATTATTCAAAAAATAATTTTCAACTGTCGCAAATTTTAATTACGCCAGGGATTGCCTTTTATATAGTAAGTTATTCAAAAAATAATTTTCAACTGTCGCAAATTTTAATTACGCCAGGGATTGCCTTTTCTATAGTAAATTATTCAAAAAATAATTTTTTACTGTCGCAAATTTTAATTACGCCAGGGATTGCCTTTTCTATAGTAAATTATTCAAAAAATAATTTTTTAGTGTCGCAAATTTTAATTACGCCAGGGATTGCCTTTTCCATAGTAAATTATTCAAAAAATAATTTTTTACTGTCGCAAATTTTAATTGCGCCAGGGATTGCCTTTTCTATAGTAAATTATTCAAAAAATAATTTTCAACTGTCGCAAATTTTAATTGCGCCAGGGATTGCCTTTTATATAGTAAATTATTCAAAAAATAATTTTTTACTGTCGCAATTTTTAAGTGCGCCAGGGATTGCCTTTTCTATAGTAAATTTTGCAAAAAATAATTTTCTACTGTCGCAAATTTTAATTACGCCAGGGATTGCCTTTTCTATAGTAAATTATTCAAAAAATACTTTTCAACTGTCGCAAATTTTAAATACGCCAGGGATTGCCTTTTCTATAGTAAATTATTCAAAAAATAATTTTCTATTGTCGCAAATTTTAATTACGCCAGGGATTGCCTTTTCTATAGTAAATTATTCAAAAAATAATTTTCAAATGTCGCAAATTTTAAATACGCCAGGGATTGCCTTTTCTATAGTAAATTATTCAAAAAATAATTTTCTACTGTCGCAAATTTTAATTACGCCAGGGATTGCCTTTTCTATAGTAAATTATTCAAAAAATAATTTTATACTGTCGCAAATTTTAAGTGCGCCAGGGATTGCCTTTTCTATAGTAAATAATTCAAAAAATAATTTTATACTGTCGCAAATTTTAATTACGCCAGGGATTGCCTTTTCTATAGTAAGTTATTCAAAAAATAATTTTATACTGTCGCAAATTTTAATTACGCCAGGGATTACCTTTTCTATAGTACATTATTCAAAAAATAATTTTTTACTGTCGCAAATTTTAATTGCGCCAGGGATTGCCTTTTCTATAGTAAATTATTCAAAAAATAATTTTCAACAGTCGCAAATTGTAATTGCGCCAGGGATTGCCTTTTCTATAGTAAATTATTCAAAAAATAATTTTTTACTGTCGCAAATTTTAATTACGCAGGGATTGCCTTTTCTATAGTAAATTATTCAAAAAATAATTTTTTACTGTCGCAAATTTTAATTACGCCAGGGATTGCCTTTTCTATAGTAAATTATACAAAAAATAATTTTATACTGTCGCAAATTTTAAGTGCGCCAGGGATTGCCTTTTCTATAGTAAATAATTCAAAAAATAATTTTCTACTGTCGCAAATTTTAAGTGCGCCAGGGATTGCCTTTTCTATAGTAAATTTTCAAAAAATAATTTTCTACTGTCGCAAATTTAAGTGCGCCAGGGATTGCCTTTTCTATAGTAAATTATTCAAAAAATAATTTTCTACTGTCGCAAATTTTAAATACGCCAGGGATTGCCATTTCTATAGTAAATTATTCAAAAAATAATTTTCTACTGTCGCAAATTTTAAATACGCCAGGGATTGCCTTTTCTATAGTAAATTATTCAAAAAAATAATTTTTTACTGTCGCAAATTTTAATTACGCCAGGGATTGCCTTTTCTATAGTAAATTATTCAAAAAATAATTTTTTACTGTCGCAAATTTTAATTACGCCAGGGATTGCCTTTTCTATCGTAAATTATTCACAAAAATAATTTTTTACTGTCGCAAATTTTAATTACGCCAGGGATTGCCTTTTCTATAGTAAATTATTCAAAAAATAATTTTTTACTGTCGCAAATTTTAATTACGCCAGAGATTGCCTTTTCTATCGTAAATTATTCAAAAAATAATTTTCAACTGTCGCAAATTTTAAGTGCGCCAGGGATTGCCTCTTCTATAGTAAATAATTCAAAAAATAATTTTATACTGTCGCAAATTTTAATTACGCCATGGATTGCCTTTTCTATAGTAAATTATTCAAAAAATAATTTTATACTGTCGCAAATTTTAAGTGCGCCAGGGATTGCCTTTTCTATAGTAAATAATTCAAAAAATAATTTTCTACTGTCGCAAATTTTAAGTGCGCCAGGGATTGCCTTTTCTATAGTAAATTTTTCAAAAAATAATTTTCTACTGTCGCAAATTTTAAGTGCGCCAGGGATTGCCTTTTCTATAGTAAATTATTCAAAAAATAATTTTCTACTGTCGCAAATTGTAAATACGCCAGGGATTGCCATTTTTATTGTAAATTATTCAAAAAATAATTTTCTACTGTCGCAAATTTTAAATACGCCAGGGATTGCCTTTTCTATAGTAAATTATTCAAAAAAATAATTTTTTACTGTCGCAAATTTTAATTACGCCAGGGATTGCCTTTTCTATAGTAAATTATTCAAAAAATAATTTTTTACTGTCGCAAATTTTAATTACGCCAGGGATTGCCTTTTCTATCGTAAATTATTCAAAAAATAATTTTTTACTGTCGCAAATTTTAATTACGCCAGGGATTGCCTTTTCTATAGTAAATTATTCAAAAAATAATTTTCAACTGTCGCAAATTTTAATTACGCCAGGGACTGCCTTTTCTATAGTAAATTATTCAAAAAATAATTTTCTACTGTCGCAAATTTTAATTACGCCAGGGATTGCCTTTTCTATAGTAAATTATTCAAAAAATAATTTTCAACTGTCGCAAATTTTAATTACGCCAGGGATTGCCTTTTCTATAGTAAATTATTCAAAAAATAATTTTTTACTATCCCAAGTTTTAATTACGCCAGGGATTGCCTTTTCTACAGTAAATTATTCAAAAAATAATGTTTTACTATCGCAAGTTTTAATTGCGCCAGGGATTGCCTATTCTACAGTAAATTATTCAAAAAATAATTTTCTACTGTCGCAAATTTTAATTACGCCAGGGATTGCCTTTTATATAGTAAATTTTTCAAAAATTAATTTTCTACTGTCGCAAATTTTAATTGCGCCAGGGAATGCCTTTCTACAGTAAATTTTTCAAAAAATAATTTTTTACTGTCGCAAATTGTAATTGCGCCAGGGATTGCCTTTTCTATAGTAAATTATTCAAAAAATAATTTTTTACTGTCGCAAATTTCAAATCCGCCAGGGATTGCCTTTTCTATAGTAAATTTCTCACAAATTAATTTCTTTCTGTCGCAAATTTTAAATACGCCAGGGATTGCCTTTTCTATAGTAAATTATTCAAAAAATAATTTTATACTGTCGCAAATTTTAATTGCGCCAGGGATTGCCTTTTCTATAGTAAATTATTCAAAAAATAATTTTCTACTGTCGCAAATTTTAATTGCGCCAGGGATTGCCTTTTCTATAGTAAATTATTCAAAAAATAATTTTCAACTGTCGCAAATTTTAATTGCGCCAGGGATTGCCTTTTCTATAGTAAATTATTCAAAAAATAATTTTTTACTGTCGCAAATTTTAAATATCCCAGGGATTGCCTTTTCTATAGTAAATTATTCAAAAAATAATTTTCTACTGTCGCAAATTTTAATTGCGCCAGGGATTGCCTTTTCTATAGTAAATTATTCAAAAAATAATTTTCTACTGTCGCAAATTTTAATTACGCCAGGGATGGCCTTTTCTATAGTAAATTATTCAAAAAATAATTTTCAACTGTCGCAAATTTTAATTGCGCCAGGGATTGCCTTTTCTATAGTAAATTATTCAAAAAATAATTTTTTACTGTCGCAAATTTTAATTACGCCAGGGATTGCCTTTTCTATAGTAAATTATTCAAAAAATAATTTTTTACTGTCGCAAATTTTAAATATCCCAGGGATTGCCTTTTCTATAGTAAATTATTCAAAAAATAATTTTCAACTGTCGCAAATTTTAATTACGCCAGGGATTGCCTTTTCTATAGTAAATTATTCAAAAAATAATTTTTTTACTGTCGCAAATTTTAATTACGCCAGGGATTGCCTTTTCTATAGTAAATTATTCAAAAAATAATTTTTTACTGTCGCAAATTTTAATTACGCCAGGGATTGCCTTTTCTATAGTAAATTATTCAAAAAATAATTTTTTACTGTCGCAAATTTTAATTGCGCCAGGGATTGCCTTTTCTATAGTAAATTATTCAAAAAATAATTTTCAACTGTTGCAAATTTTAATTGCGCCAAGGATTGCCTTTTATATAGTAAATTATTCAAAAAATAATTTTTTACTGTCGCAAATTTTAAGTGCGCCAGGGATTGCCTTTTCTATAGTAAATTTTGCAAAAAATAATTTTCTACTGTCGCAAATTTTAATTACGCCAGGGATTGCCTTTTCTATAGTAAATTATTCAAAAAATAATTTTCAACTGTCGCAAATTTTAAATACGCCAGGGATTGCCTTTTCTATAGTAAATTATTCAAAAAATAATTTTCTACTGTCGCAAATTTTAATTACGCCAGGGATTGCCTATTCTATAGTAAATGATTCAAAAAATAATTTTCAACTGTCGCAAATTTTATATACGCCAGGGATTGCCTTTTCTATAGTAAATTTTGCAAAAAATAATTTTCTACTGTCGCAAATTTTAATTACGCCAGGGATTGCCTTTTCTATAGTAAATTATTCAAAAAATACTTTTCAACTGTCGCAAATTTTAAATACGCCAGGGATTGCCTTTTCTATAGTAAATTATTCAAAAAATAATTTTCTATTGTCGCAAATTTTAATTACGCCAGGGATTGCCTTTTCTATAGTAAATTATTCAAAAAATAATTTTCAACTGTCGCAAATTTTAAATACGCCAGGGATTGCCTCTTCTATAGTAAATTATTCAAAAAATAATTTTCTACTGTCGCAAATTTTAATTACGCCAGGGATTGCCTTTTCTATAGTAAATTATTCAAAAAATAATTTTATACTGTCGCAAATTTTAAGTGCGCCAGGGATTGCCTTTTCTATAGTAAATAATTCAAAAAATAATTTTATACTGTCGCAAATTTTAATTACGCCAGGGATTGCCTTTTCTATAGTAAGTTATTCAAAAAATAATTTTATACTGTCGCAAATTTTAATTACGCCAGGGATTACCTTTTCTATAGTACATTATTCAAAAAATAATTTTTTACTGTCGCAAATTTTAATTGCGCCAGGGATTGCCTTTTCTATAGTAAATTATTCAAAAAATAATTTTCAACAGTCGCAAATTGTAATTGCGCCAGGGATTGCCTTTTCTATAGTAAATTATTCAAAAAATAATTTTTTACTGTCGCAAATTTTAATTACGCCAGGGATTGCCTTTTCTATAGTAAATTATTCAAAAAATAATTTTTTACTGTCGCAAATTTTAATTACGCCAGGGATTGCCTTTTCTATAGTAAATTATTCAAAAAATAATTTTATACTGTCGCAAATTTTAAGTGCGCCAGGGATTGCCTTTTCTATAGTAAATAATTCAAAAAATAATTTTCTACTGTCGCAAATTTTAAGTGCGCCAGGGATTGCCTTTTCTATAGTAAATTTTTCAAAAAATAATTTTCTACTGTCGCAAATTTTAAGTGCGCCAGGGATTGCCTTTTCTATAGTAAATTATTCAAAAAATAATTTTCTACTGTCGCAAATTTTAAATACGCCAGGGATTGCCATTTCTATAGTAAATTATTCAAAAAATAATTTTCTACTGTCGCAAATTTTAAATACGCCAGGGATTGCCTTTTCTATAGTAAATTATTCAAAAAAATAATTTTTTACTGTCGCAAATTTTAATTACGCCAGGGATTGCCTTTTCTATAGTAAATTATTCAAAAAATAATTTTTTACTGTCGCAAATTTTAATTACGCCAGGGATTGCCTTTTCTATCGTAAATTATTCACAAAAATAATTTTTTACTGTCGCAAATTTTAATTACGCCAGGGATTGCCTTTTCTATAGTAAATTATTCAAAAAATAATTTTTTACTGTCGCAAATTTTAATTACGCCAGAGATTGCCTTTTCTATCGTAAATTATTCAAAAAATAATTTTCAACTGTCGCAAATTTTAAGTGCGCCAGGGATTGCCTCTTCTATAGTAAATAATTCAAAAAATAATTTTATACTGTCGCAAATTTTAATTACGCCATGGATTGCCTTTTCTATAGTAAATTATTCAAAAAATAATTTTATACTGTCGCAAATTTTAAGTGCGCCAGGGATTGCCTTTTCTATAGTAAATAATTCAAAAAATAATTTTCTACTGTCGCAAATTTTAAGTGCGCCAGGGATTGCCTTTTCTATAGTAAATTTTTCAAAAAATAATTTTCTACTGTCGCAAATTTTAAGTGCGCCAGGGATTGCCTTTTCTATAGTAAATTATTCAAAAAATAATTTTCTACTGTCGCAAATTTTAAATACGCCAGGGATTGCCATTTTTATTGTAAATTATTCAAAAAATAATTTTCTACTGTCGCAAATTTTAAATACGCCAGGGATTGCCTTTTCTATAGTAAATTATTCAAAAAAATAATTTTTTACTGTCGCAAATTTTAATTACGCCAGGGATTGCCTTTTCTATAGTAAATTATTCAAAAAATAATTTTTTACTGTCGCAAATTTTAATTACGCCAGGGATTGCCTTTTCTATCGTAAATTATTCAAAAAATAATTTTTTACTGTCGCAAATTTTAATTACGCCAGGGATTGCCTTTTCTATAGTAAATTATTCAAAAAATAATTTTTTACTATCCCAAGTTTTAATTACGCCAGGGATTGCCTTTTCTACAGTAAATTATTCAAAAAATAATGTTTTACTATCGCAAGTTTTAATTGCGCCAGGGATTGCCTATTCTACAGTAAATTATTCAAAAAATAATTTTCTACTGTCGCAAATTTTAATTACGCCAGGGATTGCCTTTTATATAGTAAATTTTTCAAAAATTAATTTTCTACTGTCGCAAATTTTAATTGCGCCAGGGATTGCCTTTCTACAGTAAATTTTTCAAAAAATAATTTTTTACTGTCGCAAATTGTAATTGCGCCAGGGATTGCCTTTTCTATAGTAAATTATTCAAAAAATAATTTTTTACTGTCGCAAATTTCAAATCCGCCAGGGATTGCCTTTTCTATAGTAAATTTCTCACAAATTAATTTCTTTCTGTCGCAAATTTTAAATACGCCAGGGATTGCCTTTTCTATAGTAAATTATTCAAAAAATAATTTTATACTGTCGCAAATTTTAATTGCGCCAGGGATTGCCTTTTCTATAGTAAATTATTCAAAAAATAATTTTCTACTGTCGCAAATTTTAATTGCGCCAGGGATTGCCTTTTCTATAGTAAATTATTCAAAAAATAATTTTCAACTGTCGCAAATTTTAATTGCGCCAGGGATTGCCTTTTCTATAGTAAATTATTCAAAAAATAATTTTTTACTGTCGCAAATTTTAAATATCCCAGGGATTGCCTTTTCTATAGTAAATTATTCAAAAAATAATTTTCTACTGTCGCAAATTTTAATTGCGCCAGGGATTGCCTTTTCTATAGTAAATTATTCAAAAAATAATTTTCTACTGTCGCAAATTTTAATTACGCCAGGGATGGCCTTTTCTATAGTAAATTATTCAAAAAATAATTTTCAACTGTCGCAAATTTTAATTGCGCCAGGGATTGCCTTTTCTATAGTAAATTATTCAAAAAATAATTTTTTACTGTCGCAAATTTTAATTACGCCAGGGATTGCCTTTTCTATAGTAAATTATTCAAAAAATAATTTTTTACTGTCGCAAATTTTAAATATCCCAGGGATTGCCTTTTCTATAGTAAATTATTCAAAAAATAATTTTCAACTGTCGCAAATTTTAATTACGCCAGGGATTGCCTTTTCTATAGTAAATTATTCAAAAAATAATTTTTTTACTGTCGCAAATTTTAATTACGCCAGGGATTGCCTTTTCTATAGTAAATTATTCAAAAAATAATTTTTTACTGTCGCAAATTTTAATTACGCCAGGGATTGCCTTTTCTATAGTAAATTATTCAAAAAATAATTTTTTACTGTCGCAAATTTTAATTGCGCCAGGGATTGCCTTTTCTATAGTAAATTATTCAAAAAATAATTTTCAACTGTTGCAAATTTTAATTGCGCCAGGGATTGCCTTTTATATAGTAAATTATTCAAAAAATAATTTTTTACTGTCGCAAATTTTAAGTGCGCCAGGGATTGCCTTTTCTATAGTAAATTTTGCAAAAAATAATTTTCTACTGTCGCAAATTTTAATTACGCCAGGGATTGCCTTTTCTATAGTAAATTATTCAAAAAATAATTTTCAACTGTCGCAAATTTTAAATACGCCAGGGATTGCCTTTTCTATAGTAAATTATTCAAAAAATAATTTTCTACTGTCGCAAATTTTAATTACGCCAGGGATTGCCTATTCTATAGTAAATGATTCAAAAAATAATTTTCAACTGTCGCAAATTTTATATACGCCAGGGATTGCCTTTTCTATAGTAAATTATTCAAAAAATAATTTTCTACTGTCGCAAATTTTAATTACGCCAGGGATTGCCTTTTCTATAGTAAATTATTCAAAAAATAATTTTATACTGTCGCAAATTTTAAGTGCGCCAGGGATTGCCTTTTCTATAGTAAATAATTCAAAAAATAATTTTATACTGTCGCAAATTTTAATTACGCCAGGGATTGCCTTTTCTATAGTAAATTATTCAAAAAATAAATTTATACTGTCGCAAATTTTAATTACGCCAGGGATTGCCTTTTCTATAGTACATTATTCAAAAAATAATTTTTTACTGTCGCAAATTTTAATTGCGCCAGGGATTGCCTTTTCTATAGTAAATTATTCAAAAAATAATATTCAACTGTCGCAAATTGTAATTGCGCCAGGGATTGCCTTTTCTATAGTAAATTATTCAAAAAATAATTTTTTACTGTCGCAAATTTTAAGTGCGCCAGGGATTGCCTTTTCTATAGTAAATAATTCAAAAAATAATTTTCTACTGTCGCAAATTTTAATTACGCCAGGGATTGCCTTTTCTATAGTAAATTATTCAAAAAATAATTTTCTACTGTTGCAAATTTTAATTACGCCAGGGATTGCCTTTTCTATAGTAAATTATTCAAAAAATAATTTTCTACTGTCGCAAATTTTAAGTGCGCCAGGGATTGCCTTTTCTATAGTATATTTTTCAAAAAATAATTTTCTACTGTCGCAAATTTTAAGTGCGCCAGTGATTGCCTTTTCTATAGTAAATTATTCAAAAAATAATTTTCTACTGTCGCAAATTTTAAATACGCCAGGGATTGCCATTTCTATAGTAAATTATTCAAAAAATAATTTTCTATTGTCGCAAATTTTAAATACGCCAGGGATTGCATTTTCTATAGTAAATTATTCAAAAAATAATTTTTTTACTGTCGCAAATTTTAATTACGCCAGGGATTGCCTTTTCTATAGTAAATTATTCAAAAAATAATTTTTTACTGTCGCAAATTTTAATTACGCCAGGGATTGCCTTTTCTATCGTAAATTATTCAAAAAATAATTTTTTAGTGTCGCAAATTTTAATTACGCCAGGGATTGCCTTTTCTATAGTAAATTATTCAAAAAATAATTTTCAACTGTCGCAAATTTTAATTACGCCAGGGATTGCCTTTTCTATAGTAAATTATTCAAAAAATAATTTTCTACTGTCGCAAATTTTAATTACGCCAGGGATTGCCTTTTCTATAGTAAATTATTCAAAAAATAATTTTCAACTGTCGCAAATTTTAATTACGCCAGGGATTGCCTTTTCTATAGTAAATTATTCAAAAAATAATTTTTTACTATCCCAAGTTTTAATTACGCCAGGGATTGCCTTTTCTTCAGTAAATTATTCAAAAAATAATTTTTTACTATCGCAAGTTTTAATTGCGCCAGGGATTGCCTATTCTACAGTAAATTATTCAAAAAATAATTTTCTACTGTCGCAAATTTTAATTACGCTAGGGATTGCCTTTTATATAGCAAATTTTTCAAAAATTAATTTTCTACTGTCGCAAATTTTAGTTGCGCCAGGGGTTGCCTTTCTACAGTAAATTTTTCAAAAAATAATTTTTTACTGTCGCAAATTGTAATTGCGCCAGGGATTGCCTTTTCTATAGTAAATTATTCAAAAAATAATTTTTTACTGTCGCAAATTTCAAATCCGCCAGGGATTGCCTTTTCTATAGTAAATTTCTCACAAATTAATTTCTTTCTGTCGCAAATTTTAAATACGCCAGGGATTGCCTTTTCTATAGTAAATTTTTCAAAAAAAAATTTTATACTGTCGCAAATTTTAATTGCACCAGGGATTGCTTTTTCTATAGTAAATTATTCAAAAAATAATTTTCTACTGTCGCAAATTTTAATTGCGCCAGGGATTGCCTTTTCTATAGTAAATTATTCAAAAAATAATTTTCAACTGTCGCAAATTTTAATTGCGCCAGGGATTGCCTTTTCTATAGTAAATTATTCAAAAAATAATTTTTTACTGTCGCAAATTTTAATTACGCCAGGGATTGCGTTTTCTATAGTAAATTATTCAAAAAATAATTTTTTACTGTCGCAAATTTTAAATATCCCAGGGATTGCCTTTTCTATAGTAAATTATTCAAAAAATAATTTTCTACTGTCGCAAATTTTAATTGCGCCAGGGATTGCCTTTTCTATAGTAAATTATTCAAAAAATAATTTTCTACTGTCGCAAATTTTAATTACGCCAGGAATTGCCTTTTCTATAGTAAATTATTCAAAAAATAATTTTCAGCTGTCGCAAATTTTAAATACGCCAGGGATTGCCTTTTCTATAGTAAATTATTCAAAAAATAATTTTCTACTGTCGCAAATTTTAATTACGCCAGGGATTGCCTTTTCTATAGTAAATTATTCAAAAAATAATTTTATACTGTCGCAAATTTTAAGTGCGCCAGGGATTGCCTTTTCTATAGTAAATTATTCAAAAAATAATTTTATACTGTCGCAAATTTTAATTACGCCAGGGATTGCCTTTTCTATAGTAAATTATTCAAAAAATAATTTTATACTGTCGCAAATTTTAATTACGCCAGGGATTGCCTTTTCTATAGTAAATTATTCAAAAAATAATTTTATACTCTCGCAAATTTTAATTACGCCAGGGATTGCCTTTTCTATAGTAAATTATTCAAAAAATAATTTTCTACTGTCGCAAATTTTAATTGCCCCAGGGATTGCCTTTTCTATAGTAAATTATTCAAAAAATAATTTTCTACTGTCGCAAATTTTAAGTGCGTCAGGGATTGCCTTTTCTATAGTAAATTATTCTAAAAATAATTTTATAATGTCGCAAATTTTAATTACGCCAGGGATTGCATTTGCTATAGTAAATTATTCAAAAAATAATTTTATACTGTCGCAAATTTTAAGTGCGCCAGGGATTGCCTTTTCTATAGTAAATTATTCAAAAAATAATTTTCTACTGTCGCAAATTTTAAGTGCGCCAGGGATTGCCTTTTCTATAGTAAATTATTCAAAAAATAATTTTTTACTATCGCAAGTTTTAATTGCGCCAGGGATTGCCTTTTCTACAGTAAATTATTCAAAAAATAATTTTCTACTGTCGCAAATTTTAATTACGCCAGGGATTGCCTTTTCTATAGTAAATTATTCAAAAAATAATTTTCTACTGTCGCAAATTTTAAATACGCCAGGGATTGCCTTTTCTATAGTAAATTATTCAAAAAATAATTTTTTACTGTCGCAAATTTTAATTACTCCAGGGATTGCCTTTTCTATAGTAAATTTTCAAAAAAAAAATTTTTACTGTCGCAAATTTTAAGTGCGCCAGGGATTGCCTTTTCTATAGTAAATTATTCAAAAAATAATTTTCTACTGTCGCAAATTTTAAGTGCGCCAGGGATTGCCTTTTCTATAGTAAATTATTCAAAAAATAATTTTTTACTATCGCAAGTTTTAATTGCGCCAGGGATTGCCTTTTCTACAGTAAATTATTCAAAAAATAATTTTCTACTGTCGCAAATTTTAATTACGCCAGGGATTGCCTTTTTTATAGTAAATTATTCAAAAAATAATTTTCTACTGTCGCAAATTTTAAATACGCCAGGGATTGCCTTTTCTATAGTAAATTATTCAAAAAATAATTTTTTACTGTCACAAATTTTAATTACGCCAGGGATTGCCTTTTCGATAGTAAATTATTCAAAAAATAATTTTTTACTGTCGCAAATTTTAATTACGCCAGAGATTGCCTTTTCTATAGTAAATTATTCAAAAAATAATTTTTTACTGTCGCAAATTTTAAGTGCGCCAGGGATTGCCCTTTTTTCTATAGTAAATTATTCAAAAAATAATTTTCTACTGTCGCAAATTTTAAATACGCCAGGGATTGCCTTTTCTATAGTAAATTATTCAAAAAATAATTTTCTACTGTCGCAAATTTTAAATACGCCAAGGATTGCCTTTTCTATAGTAAATTATTCAAAAAATAATTTTTTACTGTCGCAAATTTTAAATACGCCAGGGATTGCCTTTTCTATAGTAAATTATTCAAAAAATAATTTTCTACTGTCGCAAATTTTAAGTGCGCCAGGGATTGCCTTTTCTATAGTAAATTATTCAAAAAATAATTTTTTACTGTCGCAAATTTTAATTACGCCAAGGATTGCCTTTTCTATAGTAAATTATTCAAAAAATAATTTTTTACTGTCGCAAATTTTAAGTGCGCCAGGGATTGCCTTTTCTATAGTAAATTATTCAAAAAATAATTTTATACTGTCGCAAATTTTAACTACGCCAGGGATTGCCATTTCTATAGTAAATTATTCAAAAATTAATTTTATACTGTCGCAAATTTTAATTACGCCAGGGATTGCCTTTTCTATAGTAAATTATTCAAAAAATAATTTTTTACTGTCGCAAATTTTAATTACGCCAGTGATTGCCTTTTTTATAGTAAATTATTCAAAAAATAATTTTTTACTGTCGCAAATTTTAATTACGCCAGGGATTGCCTTTTCCATAGTAAATTATTCAAAAAATAATTTTTTACTGTCGCAAATTTTAAGTGCGCCAGGGATTGCCTTTTCTATAGTAAATTATTCAAGAAATAATTTTCAACTGTCGCAAATTTTAATTACGCCAGGGATTGCCTTTTCTATAGTAAATTATTCAAAAAATAATTTTATACTGTCGCAAATTTTAATTGCGCCAGGGATTGCCTTTTCTATAGTAAATTATTCAAAAAATAATTTTATACTGTCGCAAATTTTAAGTACGCCAGGGATTGCCTTTTCTATAGTAAATTATTCAAAAAATAATTTTCTACTGTCGCAAATTTTAAATATCCCAGGGATTACCTTTTCTATAGTAAATTATTCAAAAAATAATTTTCTACTGTCGCAAATTTTAAATATCCCAGGGATTGCCTTTTCTATAGTAAATTATTCAAAAAATAATTTTCTACTGTCGCAAATTTTAAATATCCCAGGGATTGCCTTTTCTATAGTAAATTATTCAAAAAATAATTTTCTACTGTCGCAAATTTTAATTACGCCAGGGATTGCCTTTTCTATAGTAAATTATTCAAAAAATAATTTTCTACTGTCGCAAATTTTAATTACGCCAGGGATTGCCTTTTCTATAGTAAATTTCTCACAAAATAATTTTCAACTGTCGCAAATTTTAATTGCGCCAGGGATTGCCTTTTCTATAGTAAATTATTCAAAAAATAATTTTTTACTGTCGCAAATTTTAATTACGCCAGGGATTGCCTTTTCTATAGTAAATTATTCAAAAAATAATTTTCTACTGTCGCAAATTTTAAATATCCCAGGGATTGCCTTTTCTATAGTAAATTATTCAAAAAATAATTTTCTACTGTCGCAAATTTTAATTACGCCAGGGATTGCCTTTTCTATAGTAAATTATTCAAAAAATAATTTTTTACTGTCGCAAGTTTTAATTACGCCAGGGATTGCCTTTTCTATAGTAAATTATTCAAAAAATAATTTTCTACTGTCGCAAATTTTAAGTGCGCCAGGGATTGCCTTTTATATAGTAAATTTTTCAAAAATTAATTTTCTACTGTCGCAAATTTTAATTACGCCAGGGATTGCCTTTTCTATAGTAAATTATTCAAAAAATAATTTTCTACTGTCGCAAATTTTAATTACGCCAGGGATTGCCTTTTGTATAGTAAATTATTCAAAAAATAATTTTATACTATCGCAAATTTTAATTACGCCAGGGATTGCCTTATATATAGTAAATTTCTCACAAATTAATTTCTTACTGTCGCAAATTTTAAATACGCCAGAGATTGCCTTTTCTATAGTAAATTATTCAAAAAATAATTTTCAACTGTCGCAAATTTTAATTACGCCAGGGATTGCCTTTTCTATAGTAAATTTCTCACAAAATAATTTTATACTGTCGCAAATTTTAAGTGCGCCAGGGATTGCCTATTCTATAGTAAATTATTCGAAAAATAATTTTATACTGTCGCAAATTTTAATTACGCCAGGGATTGCCTTTTCTATAGTAAATTATTCAAAAAATAATTTTAAACTGTCGCAAATTTTAATTACGCCAGGGATTGCCTTTTCTATAGTAAATTATTCAAAAAATAATTTTATACTCTCGCAAATTTTAATTACGCCAGGGATTGCCTTTTCTATAGTAAATTATTCAAAAAATAATTTTCTACTGTCGCAAATTTTAATTGCCCCAGGGATTGCCTTTTCTATAGTAAATTATTCAAAAAATAATTTTCTACTGTCGCAAATTTTAAGTGCGTCAGGGATTGCCTTTTCTATAGTAAATTATTCTAAAAATAATTTTATAATGTCGCAAATTTTAATTACGCCAGGGATTGCATTTTCTATAGTAAATTATTCAAAAAATAATTTTATACTGTCGCAAATTTTAAGTGCGCCAGGGATTGCCTTTTCTATAGTAAATTATTCAAAAAATAATTTTCTACTGTCGCAAATTTTAAGTGCGCCAGGGATTGCCTTTTCTATAGTAAATTATTCAAAAAATAATTTTTTACTATCGCAAGTTTTAATTGCGCCAGGGATTGCCTTTTC